>JADRCG010008361.1:4687-47910 GCA_019844195.1 Rhabdomys dilectus
ACACACACACACACACACACACACACACACACACACACACACACACACACACAGTAATGATTAAATTTATTTTTGTTTTTTGTTTTTTTTCTTTTCTTTTCCCTGGCTGTCCCGGAACTCACTTGGTAGACCAGGCTGGCCTCGAACTCAGAAATCCACCTGCCTCTGCCTCCCAAGTGCTGGGATTAAAGGTGTGCGCCACCACCGCCTGGCTAAATTTATTTTTGTAAAAAAGTTCATAAAACTTATTTTTCAAGCTGGGTTTGTGTGCCCTCCCCCTCCAGCCTTGAGCAGGCCTGAGAGACCTTGTTTACCACAACAGACCAAGTGATAAGGATCTAGGTGGAGTTACCCACCTTGGCTGCACAGAACAAAGAAGCAGAACTGCCCCTGGGCTTGCCTGGAGACATCTCTGGCCTATGACCTAGAATGGATTATGGACTATCCCACCCATTTCTGAAACCAGGAGGGGTTGTGGGTTGTGTCTTTCCCTTAAATTGAGAGCTGAACATTAAAGCTTTGAGCCTTGATCAGAGAACTTTGTCTTGGCTTCATCTCTTCTTGCCCAACGTCCCCTTTCATTCCCAGGCCCCCTGTCAGGTGAACCCAGTTGACTTGTGGCCGCAGGCGGCTACAGGTATGGTAGAGCATTTCTTCAGTCCCAGCACTGGGAGCAAAGAGTAGAATGGTCACTGTGAGTCTGAGAAAGGTCCCTGCTACATAGGGCGTGCACACACACACACACATACACACACACACACACACACACCAATATGGAAAAGGAGAGCAAACGTAAACCAGATTTTAAAAAAGGAGCATTGAAGAATTGCAACAACACAATCCCTCTTAAGGTCATTTCTTGTGTTTGCCATCCCTACCCATAAAATCACTTTCAAAATAGAATATTACCAAGAATGGTAGAACGTACTATTAACGCCAGGACTTTGGAGGCAAATTCATATCCATGAATTTGAGGCCATGCTGGTCTACATAGTCACTTCCATAGTACAACCCATCTCAAATGGATTTAAAATTTTTAAGTGGATATTGTTCTAGTATATAAAACTAGAAACTACCATTGAAGGGTAATATCAAATTTTACAACTGAGCCGAACTTTCAGACTTCTCTGAATTAGAAGAGAGAATCATTCCTGCTTAAATGCAGGGAAGCCTGTTTATACTCAAACTCAAGGCTGAGGTCCATATCAAACGATTACAAAAGCAGATAATTTTGAATTTATTTATTTAGTTAACTACCAGCCAGTTTTCAGAACAAACCATGAAACAATGGAAACAAAGTATAATGTGTAAATCACAAGATATTTGAGAAAGAACAAGTAAATAAGGCAGACTTTTAACTTGAAACATGAGGAATGAAAAACACCGTAGGGAACAATACAGAAAGAAATATAATGTTAGCAACTTTGACAGGAAAAGAAAGAAAAAATGTCACCTGGCCCTTAACAAGTACAGTTTTCTGTATTTGGGTCTCATCGAGGAGCTCAGATTGCCTCGATCTATTAAGTACACTATAATGTATAACACATATTGAATCTGTAATAGATAGCAATGTATATTTAATCCTGTGCCTTTGGATCATTCTTCATACCAAGACATTCTTCTAGAGGACAGAGAGCCAAGAAGTCACTCAGTGTTGATCTGGGTAAAAGTTGTTGTAGTTAGGGTTTCCACTGCTGTGAAGAAACACAATGATGAATGCAACTTTTTTAAAAATCAAGATTTCATTAGAGCTGACTTACACTTTCAGAGGTTCAGTCAATTATCATCATGAGGGAAATAAGGTAGTATCCGGGCAGACATGGTGGTGGAGGAGCCAAGAGTTCTACATCTTAATCCAAAGGAAGTGAGAAGACTGTCTTCTGCAGGCAGCCAGGGGGAGCAAAGGCAGTCTCAAAGTCTATGTACCTCAACTGTGACCTCAAGCTGTACTACATAGCAACAGTGATTAAGAAAAACTGCATTGGCTGGGCAGTGGTGGTGCACGCCTTTAATCCCACCACTTGGGAGGCAGAGGCAGGCAGATTTCTGAGTTCGAGGCCAGCCTGGTCTACAAGAGTGAGTTCCAGGACAATTTTCCAATCTGCTTTCTCTCTGTTCTGCTTTCTTTCTTTCTGCTCTGCTTTTTCTGGAGATTTCCATGTTTTGCTCCAGGGAGTTCTCTCTTGCAATTCTAAAGAATTCTCAGCTCCTGTGGTTCTTAAGCCCAGCCTTTTATTTTACATATAAATCCAGTCATTTATTTCTGTTTCCTTTTCATTATCCTATGAATCAGCATCTTTGACTCCAGTTCCCTAATTCTTAAAAAACACCAAGCACACATTTATTTTTAACATTGCAAAAGAATTCAGAGATCTACCTACCATTGTTAAGCACTAAACTAGCTGGGTGTAACCTTACCCTGAAATTACCATTTCTACAACACCTAAGCCTTATGCCCATTGCTGCCATCAACACTTATGGAAGTTCATTTCCGATGGCCCTGCCTCATGGAGGTAGGTCATTCTGTCTCCACTAAGGCCATACCAGACCCAACAACCCAGAATAAGGAAAGAAGATCATGGAGGCCAAGAGGAGTATGACTTGAATCAGAGACATAAACTGTTGAGAAATCCCAGCAGACAAAAATTACAGTGAGACTGGTTTCTTTCCCAGGAATCTCCAGAAAGGATCTCATATTGCTAAATTTCAAATGTCTGGCTTCAGATTGGCATGCTCTGCCCTCAATCCTCTCTCATCATCCTTACCTCTTGCTCCATACCCAACAATATATATCTCTCTGACCACACTTGTTCCCAAGTTCCCTCTGAGAAAGCTCATCACACATTATCTTTCTTCCTATATATGAATGGTCTTGAATTTCCCAGATGTCTCCTTCTAGTCAGTTCTCAGACATTCTTTTCTCTTTTTCTTCTCATTAAGAATTTGTAGACATCCCATTTCTTTCTGGGGCCTGATTTTTTTGTTTTGTTTTGTTATGTTGTGGTTTTGGAGATATGAGCTTATGTTTAGGTAGGCTGTGAGATCCCTATTTAACCTAACCTAGCCATGAACTTATATCCTTCCTGCCTCTGCCTCCTAAGTATAGAACATAACAAACATCTACCAGTTAAGTTTTTAACTATTACAATCATATTTTCTCTCTAGCATGTCCTCTTGATGTAAATTAGGTCCCTCCAAATCTCCTATTATACAAAAGGTAAGAGCTGTTCAAAGCTAATATGATTTAAGGTAATTGTAGCCATGCACCAACAAATAAGTATTGTTGAGAACCGCACTACCCCACATTTGGGGGCCAAAATGTCGGGGACCGCTCTATCAATGTTGGAACCCACACTGCACCAAGCTGCTCGGTCCATAGGTCAGGGTTCAGCAAGAGAAAGAGTGAGGACAGACTCAAAGAATGGAGACCAGACAGAGTGTGATTCAATTCGATTTATTCTTTAGTCTCTCTTCCTAGTCCAAGTCCCAAGTCTTGAGTTTCTAGTCCCTAGTTTCTAGTCCAAATTACAAGTTTCCAGTTCCAGTCTCAAGTCTCATCCAAGTTACCCTCTTCTGAGTTCTCTAGTCCAAGTGTCTAGTTCCTAGTTACAAGTTCTCTTTCCAAGTTCCAAGTTCTTTCTCCCAGTCTCATGTACTAACACCTTTCCAAGTGCCTTTTCCAAGTGTCTAATTCCTAGTTTCCTGTCTCAAGTCTCAAGTGCCTACTCCAAGTGTCTGTCTTCTGTCTGCCTTCTAAGCCATGCCTTTAAGTCACGCCTTTTAGTCACACCCTTAGGTCTTATTTCTAAATCATACCTTGAGTCCCAGCTCTAAATCACACCTTTAAGCCTCACACACTCAAGGGAAAATTCTGGGTATATAAAACAAGATGTTATCAGAATGTGCTCAGTTGTTGTAGGCTGTTGTAATCAAGTCTCTTGTCAGGGTATATGGCTCAAGATGGCTGCAAGAATGATAGCTGCCTTCTGTCGACTCCCCACAAAGTATAATACTTTTCTTCACTCACAATGACTGAGCTGACCATTTGTTTTTTTCTGTTTACAGATTCTGCATTCTTTTCCAGAGATCCCTGCGTGGAGGCCTGTGTGAGGTTAGGAAGGGTCTCTGTTAAGTATAGAGATGCAGAGTAAGGTGATGGTTTAGTTGGCAGAATTCTGAATTCTATAAGATATTTACCTTTTAAAAAAATTATTTGTTTATTTATTTATTTATTTTTGTTTTTTGAGACAGGGTTTCTCTGTGTAGCTCTGACTGTCCTTTAACTCACTCTGTAGACCAGTCTGGCCTCAGAAATCCTACTGCCTCTGCCTCCCAAGTGCTGAGATTAAAGGTATATACCACCACTGCCTGGCAATTTTATTTATTTTAATGTATGAATGTTCTGCTGCATATATATCTGCCTGCCTGAAGAGAGCATCAGATTCTCCTATAGATAGTTGTGAGCCACATTGTGGTTGCTGGGAATTGAACTCATGACCTCTGGAAGAGCAGTGCTCTTAACTGCTGAGCCATCTCACCAACCCAAGATATTCACCTTTAAGTCCTCTGTATGATGACTGAGTTTGTAGTAAATATCTGGGTATGGATTCTCTAGACAGAACACCTGGATCAGCTTGTGATCTCATTCAACTTCAGTCTGTCATATATTGAGAGACACAGAATGTGATGATGACATCTTGGTGGTTTTTTTGTTGTTTGTTTGTTTGTTTGTTTTTGACAGCTTGGTGGTGATTTTTTAGGTAGAAGAATACCCCCACAAGCTATAGGTATACTTTCCAAAATGGCACTGGGAGCTAACTCTCTGTACTCTTCTGTTCTGTAAAACTCCACAGGTCCTTCTTACCTCTAAAAATAACTTGAGTGAACTCATAGGTATCAGTACAGGTTGTTGCAACTAGCCTTCCCTAACTGAGTTTGCGGATAGCAAATGATGAATGACCTCCTAAAAGAAAGCCATGCATCCACCCTCTTCCAGTATAGGCTTTCCAAGCCATTTTTCAATAACACTGACACAAGTTTCACTAGAGATCTTAATGTATAAGAATGAAAACAAATCTTTATCTCTCACCCTGCACAAAAATCCTTCCTAATCTAGGTACGTAAGTCTAAAAGCCTCAATGTAAGAGCTTCCAAATTGAAACTGATAGAGTAAAACATAGAGAAAATTATTCAGGATATAGGTAGAGGTTAGGACCTCCTGAAGGGGCTGCTGTTCCTCAGGAAATAATAGTGACAATCAGCTAATGGACTTCACAAAATTTAAAAACTCTGCAAAACAAAGGAAATTGTTATCATGTGAAGAGACAACACACAGAATGAGAGAAAAGTCATTGCTAACTGTACATTTGGCTGCACATCATAGATCCAGAGTATGGTAACTATATATTATCTATCCAGAGTATACTAACAGATCAAAAATGGAACAAATATTTTCATCATTTTGTAGTATTTCTCTCAAATGACAAACAAAGGAGAAGAGGAGAGGTGCCTTCTATGTTTAGGCCTCTAAGAAAATATGATGTCTTTTCTTTGGTTTTCTATGTGTAGGCCTCTAAGAAAACATGATGTCTTTTCTTTGGTCAAATATAGGCTTATTTACAAGAAAAGTGGTATTTAGATATTAGAGGAATGGGTGTAGTTCACAAACTAATGCTCCATAAATGTCACCATGGCAAAAGTATCAGAGTCTACAGCGCAACTCAGCCTGCTGTTAACAGTATAGTAAATGAGCAAGTCAGAGGCAAGCTTGGTATTTATTTGACACAGAGTCTCTCTCTCTCTCTCTCTCTCTCTCTCTCTCTCTCTCTCTCTCTCTTTCTCTCTCTCTCTCTCTTTTTTTTTTGGTTTTTTGAGACAGGGTTTCTCTGTGTAGCCCTGGCTATCCTGGTACTTACTCTGTAGATCAGGCTGGCCTCAAACTCAGAAATCCGCCTGCCTCTGTCTCCCAAGTGCTGGGATTAAAGGCATGCGCCACCATGGCCCGGCCTGAGAGTCTCTCTTTATATACCAGGCAAACCTGAAACTCATTATGTAGACCTGAATGGCAACAAATTCACAGATATTTGCCTGTTTCTACCTCCTGAGTTGTTGGTCATGTGTCACTTCAACTGGTTAAGGACAAGATTGATGGAAGAGAATTAATGTGCATATTGAGCATATAAAGCATGCTTTTTAAAAATAAACTTTAAAAACAATAACAACTTGAAGTCAGGCATAGTGTGACACACTCCTTTAATCCAAGACTTGAGAAAAGGAGAGGGATCTCAGTGAGTTCAAAGCTAGCCTTGTCTACATAGCGAGACTCTGTCAAAAAGGAAAGAAAAAGAAAAAGGAAAAGGAAAAGAAAAGAAAAAAGCAAAAATTTGCATCAGCAATAGTGTGAGAGTTTGGTGCCCACCCATGAGATAAATTCCAAGTTGGGTCAGTCTCTGGATGGCCTCTCCTTCAGTCTCTGCTCCAGTTTTTGTCCCTGCATTTCTTTTAGACAGGAACAATTCTGGGTCAAAAATTTTGAAGGTAAGTTGGTGACCTCACCTCTCTATGGGGGGTCCTGTCTATCTACTAGAGGTGATCTCTTTAGGTTCTGTCTTCCCACAATTGGGCATTTTGGCTAAGGTCACCCACATTGAGTCCTGAGAGCCTTCCACTTCCCATGTCTCTGGGACTTTCAAGAGGTTCCCTCCACACCACCCAACCATGACACACACCCCTGACTGCTGCACATTTTCAGTCATTCTCCTGAACCTCTGTGCTTCTCTCCTGTTTATCCCCATACTTGATCTGTCCCCCTTTCCTCTTCCCCTTCCTCTCCCACCTACCATCCTTCCTCCCACTGCTTCCTATGATTGATTATTTTATTCTTCTAAGTGAGATTGAGCACTTCTTGTTTAACTTCTTAGAGTCTATGGGGTGTATTACGTGTACTCTGTACTTCTTGGCCCTGGCATATAATGTAGCAGAGGACTGCCTTGTCCAGCTTCAGTGAAAAAGAATGTGCCTAATTGTGTGGAGACCTGATACCCCAGGAATAGGGGGTGGGGTATCCTCTCAGAGGTGAAAGGGAGGGGAGAAAAACTCTAGGAGGGGAGACCTGTAAGAGGGGCAACATTTTTTTTTTTTTTTTTGGTTTTTCAAGACAGAGTTTCTCTGTGTAGCCCTGGCTGTCCTGGAACTCACTCTGTAGACCAGGCTGGCCTCCAACTCAGAAATCTGCCTGCCTCTGCCTCCCAAGTGCTGAGATTAAAGGCGTGCTTCACCACCACCCTACGAGGGGCAGCATTTGGGATGTAAAAAATAAAACAATTAATTAATTTAAAACATGTACAAAACAAAAATAGAAAACAAAAAAGCTTGGAAACAACAATAACACACCCAAATTATTCAAAATCTATACACTTAATGAACTTATTTACAATTAACTTTTGTACTTGAAATGGTTCCGTAGAGGTTCATATTAAATTTTACACTTTTAGTATTGAATATATTTCATACACTTATCTTCCAGAAAAATGAAAACAAACATTCCTAGTAGCTGAGATAGTAAAGGGTAAAGGGAAATAATCAGAAAATAGAAAGCCAAAGATGAGGTACCTGGGTTCGGCTGAAGCTGCAGCCTGTTCCTCCCAGAGAAACACACAGTGACAACCAATGGGAAAGATCCTGAGCTGCCTGATCCTAGTCCTGATGAATCAGGGCTTAATGTTCAAAAGAAATAAAAGAGTGTGAAAAAGAAAACAAACAACCCAAAAAACAAAACTCCAAATAAATAAATAAATACTTAAACGATAAAACCACGGGAAAAGGGATTGAATGGATAATTTTCAGAAGACATACTTTTTTTTCTTTTTTTTTGTCGAAAGAAAATTCAACAGCTTGCTTTATTTTAAAATAGTAACTTTCATATAGTAGAATGCTAGCCAAATTCAATACTGATATGAATATAAACTTCTTAGGTCAAAATATGTGGTCAGGCAATTTTTCTGAATCTCATAAAAGACAGTTTTCAAACCATATAAAATATCTAGAAACAATATACAGCGAAAACATACCACAATTTAAACTAAGTAAACTATGAAAAATAGCCCAATCTTTGTTATGATTTAGAACACCTATTTTCAATAACTTAAAATATTATCTACACTTCCCATCTTTAAATTCTTCTGGGAAGAACCACTAGTCTAGATTTAAAGAATCCAAGTATTTACTCATGGTAAGAGATTCTGACATTAAAGAATCTTTCAGAAACACAAAGGTCATGAAAACTACTAAGTACTTTAGATTATAACCAGTCCTTCCAAGCCCTAGATAATAAAGGCAGTTTTCTATTTTCTAATAACACTCAAGGTTTATCTGCATAATTAATTCATTGGCTGGCCATTAATAAATAGCTTAAAGGGAATTTATTCACCTATCCAGTAATGTTTCATTATAAAGGATTTTTTGACCAGTATTTCAAAATTATAAATTCAATTATGCTGACATTTCTAGAAATACTGTGCTTGCTAGTTTGTCAGCTTGACACAGCTAGAGTCATCTAAAAGGAAGTGAACTTCAATTGAGAAAATGCCTCCATAAGATCTGGCTATAAGGCATTCTCTTAATTAGTGATTGATGGGGGAGGGCCCAGCCTATTGTGGGTAGTGCCAACCCTGGGCTGGTGGTCCAGAAGACATACTTTCAATAAATATCTGTAGTGTTATAATCTCCTAACATATAAGGGTAATGCAAATTAAACTGCTTTAAATTACTGTCTCATCCTGGTCAGAATGCCTATCATAAAAGGACAAGTTCTACTTAGAATGTGAAGAAGAGGGAGCCTTTATTCACTGTTGGAGGGGAATTTAGGTTGTGGCAATTCTAATGAAGTCAGTCAGGGGTTTTCTTGTTCTTTGGTTGCTTGTTTAGATGTGTTTCTGAGATAGGGATTCAGTATGAAGCCTTAGTGGTGGTTTCTAAAATTAGTAAAACCAGATCTGTCTATCTACCCTGTGATCCAGCTAATCACATCTAGATATACATACACTCTGGGAATCCATATCATAGCAAAGAGTTACTAACATACCCATGCTTACCAGTACTCTTTCCACTCTTTTCACAAAAGCAAACCAGCAGAATCAGTCTATATGTTCATCAATACAGACAGATGTATAATGAAACTTTAGCATAACTTTAATGGAATTTTTTATTGGATTGTCAAAAATGAAACTTATACAAAGATGGAATAAATTGGAAAATACAAGTGAGGTAATCGAGGATTAGAAAGACAATCACAACATGTCCTCTCTCATGTATAGATTCTTTTTTTTTTTTTTGGGGGGGGGGGTTCCAGACAGGATTTCTCTGTGTAGCCCTGGCTGTCCTGGAACTCACTCTGTAGACCAGGCTGGCCTCGAACTCAGAAATCCGCCTGCCTCTGCCTCCCAAGTGCTGGGATTAAAGGCATGCGCCACCACCACCCGGCTCATGTATAGATTCTAACTTCTGACCGAATGCATGTGCAGCTTCCGCTTCTGCTTCTGTTTAGTGATTCATCAGAGACTCATCGTCCATGAGGCAAGTGTTCCATCTTGGTGAATGAGCTGGGGTTCAGGCTGCAAGATGGATGGGCACTGTGCCATGTTTACTGACTACAGTGGTCACAGTAAGGAAAGAAACTCTGGAGAACAGGGTGGTGCCTGAGATGCAATAAATGGGTATAGTTATCAATAACAATATGCTTACAAGTAATAGTCAAATGAGGAAAATTGATATTAGCATAAGGCTTTCACATAGTTTATTATAATTGTGACATGTGATTGATAGCTGAGCCTAGTCTCTTGGGATTCCTGATCTCTATCTTTGACCATGAATCTGAGTTCCCTAAATCACCACTCCTGTACTCTGTTCTCAGTGGGAAGATCTAGGACCATCTGTGAACTGGCCATGATGACACATTGCTGTGTAATCCTAGCATTTGAGTAGTATAGACAGGTAGGTCAGAGTAAGTACAAGGCCAACTTGGTCTACATAGTTCTAGACCTTCCAGGGCTAGAATATATTTACCCTGTAGACACCTCTCATTATCTTTGGCTTTAGTCTTGTACTTTACATTAGGTCTACTGATTCATTTACAGTGCTGGATGCATTCCCCATTCTTCCTGTTTACCATTATTTCTATTGTCCACCTACTTCTACACTGTTTCTATTATGCAACTTAAAAAGGAACGTTAACTTCTCAGTAAGGAGAGAGTTCTATCCTCTGGGGACCATGAGATACCCCCAGTCAGAAGTACCTCTTGGTTCTTCTCATATTTTCACTCTAAATGTTCCATATGGCTTCATTTTCCTGTTTCCTGATAACCCTTCCTAGTTTTCAATCTTTGAAAAATGAGAAAAGGTCAGGTGTGGTGGTAAACAACTTTAATCCTAGCACTCAGAAGACAGAGGCCGTGGGATGTCTGAGAGTGCAAAGCCAGAATGATCTACATGGACAGTTCAAGCCTGTCAGGTCCACAAAGTGAGACAGTCGCAAAAATAAATAAATGAGAACTCTTTTAAGATTGGGTGAAAGTAAGCAGAAGAGGAGAAAAGGAGAGACGCTGGCTAAGAGCAGTTGCTACTCTTGGAGATGTTCTGATTTCCATTCACAGTACCCTGATGAGGACTCAAAATCGTCTGTAACTCCAATCCCAGAGGTCCTACACTTTCTTCTGATCCCCAGGCACTAAGCATGCATAGGGTGCACGATTATACATGTAGGCAAAACACATGAAATCAAAATTTAAAAATAACTAGAAAAGGTAGGTTTAGAACCATACAATGTCACAGTCTCCTAGAAATAGTTACAAATACCTATAGAAAACAACTCCCCTGGCCATGTGAGACAGCCTTGGATTTTCAGTACATCTCATTCCACCAGCCGTGCCTGGTTGTAAGGAACTGAGGCACTTTGATGGTGGCTTCCTTATCATTGGAGCATGAGTGCGGCCCTGGTAATTTCTGAAAGAGCAGGAAGCACTAGATGAGCCATAGTAAGTATTGGCAAGATTTACCTCAGCCACTGGTAGCGCACAAATGCGCTGTCCCACAAGTGGGAGGCGTGTAGACTGTGGTAACCAGTACAGAACAACCGGAAGTGACCTAGGAGGACACACCCTCTTGGAGCCCAACGTAGATTTGCTACTATGACAGCGTGTGCTTGGAGTCTGGACCATTGGAATTGTGGGTGTCTGCGGGCGGGCGGAGTTTGTTCCTGGCTCTGTGAGGCGCAGCGTGAGGTGAGTGGCGGTCAGGCTGGCAGGACACCGTGCTGCCGGGCTGCGGGTTGTGCTGCAGGTGCGGATCAGCCTTGCTTTCTTTCTTCTCTGGCGGGGTTTCCCGTCCGGTTTGTCACTTCCCAGTGTGCACTGCTGTGGGATTTCGCCGCGCTGTCCGTGAACGTTGTGTGTTCAGGACACAGTTTGGGCAGGACTCAGTGAATGGGCGCTGCGGGATCCGAGCCTGGGACCAATGTGCGGTGCTTGTGAGGGACACCGTGCTGCTTTCTGGTCCCGTAGTGTTTGAGTGACTGGTAACTGGCCTGCGAGAGGAGAAAAACTCCAAGGAGTAAGTGAAAACGGGAAAATAAATTTATGTTACGTTTCCGCCCAAACTGGGACCAAACATATCAATGCCAGCCTAAGCAGTATTAGCAATAGATTGCTTTTATTGAATAGAAGGAACTGTATGAACCCCAGGAAATAGGGGTAAGCTATTTAGTGTGGTCCCAGTGATCTGAGCTGGGATTTAAGCCTTAGTGTTCGCCCCAGACACTAGGTTCTGGGTTCTGATCACGTCCCTTCCTTGTGTCATACTTCCTATATGAAGCTGGGGCTGAAACCAAAAGGATTTTTTAGAAAATTAAACCGAATTCAGTTTCTATTGCCAGTTTACATAACTATTGGGGTTCATTGCAGATGTGTGGCTAAGTCAGCGGTCTGATCTGTGCTTGTGACCTGTGGGTGTCTTAAGGACAGGTGATTGGCAGAAGGGAGCAGAGAGGTACTCTAAAGAAGTTTTAGGTCAGAAGCCTAGGTTTCTGCATCCTAACAGGCAAGGGCTAGCCTCAACCAGTATGCCTCCTGTAGAGACCAGTGAGGATGAAAGCAGAAGGGGAGCTGGGATGTGGATGAGCAGTGTTGGGCTCCCAGTACCCACTCTCAGACTGTGGCTTTGAGCTGCCAGGAACTGCAGTTCCTAGGAATCCACTGCTCCCTTCTGGCCTCCTGGTGCACACACAGACAGGAAAAACATCCCTATAAAATTATTATTATTATTATTAGGAATAGAAAAAAATGGACGTTTAAAAAATTCTTTTTTTAAAAAAGCGAGCTACTTTTCCAGCTAACATCCTGCCTCCCCCCAACCCCCAACCTTTGCAGAAAAAGGGAGGAAAAGCAGAGGATGAAATTCCATACATTAAGCAGGAGCAGAGTTAAAGTGACCTAGTGGCACTATTTTGTCCTTGGTACACTGGTTTGAGGTTAAGTTTAGAAATCAAGGATTATGTATTATAGTAGTTCAGCAGGTTGTGGTGGTACACGACTGCCCTGTAATCTTAGCACTCTACATGCAGAGGCTGGAGGATGACTGCATTATGGAGGCCGGGCTGGGCATGAAGTAGGTTAGGAGTCAACAGAGTAGAAGAGCCAAAGTGCAGAAGACATACATAATGCTTTTTAGTAAAAGCAGATGTGTGTTTGTGTGTGTGTGTGTGTGTGTGTGTGTGTGTGTGTGTGTGTGATTTTCAAGGTTTATTTTTATTTTACATATATGAGTATTGGACTGGTTATATATAGGTACACTAAGTGTGTGCCTAGTGCCCAGAGAAGCCAGAAGAGGAGATGTGAGACCCTGGAATTAGAGTTACAGGAGGTTGTGAGGCACATGTGAGTGCTGACCCTGGGACCTCTACAAGGTCACCAAATGCTCTTAACCTCGGAGCCATCATCTATGACTTTGTTTTGTTCTCTTACTAAAACAATTTTGCCAAGCATATGATGAGGAGATAGACATCATTTAGTTCAAGCCTGGTAGAGCCCAAGTTTGTCAAATTTCATATTGCCTGCCAGCCTCATGTCTATGAATAAAAATAGATTAGCTCAGGAGAACATGGCCATGGCATGTTTTTGATGTATTGTCCTTGATTTTAAAAGTTGTTGAGGGTTGGTCTTATGCACTGTGTATTCAGATGCTGATTTCCGTGCCCTGAGATCTGCTTAAATCCCAGCCATAGGCAATGTGACGAATTTTGAAGAATCTCTTATATCAAGGTGGTGTAAAGGATGTTCCCCCATTAACTCAAAAGAACTGAACAGCAAATGACTAGGCAGATTTAAGAGGAAGATTAGACTTCCAGTCCCAGCCAGGGGTCCCAGGGAGAAGAGCATGGAGAAGGAGCTCACCATGAGGCAGATGAGGGTACAAGAGAAGAAGGCCATGAGGTAGAGGAAGGATGTGATTGTTGCTGTGAGGTCAGGCTGGCGGAGGATTTGCCAAGGTTGTTCTCCTTGGTGATTCCCAGCTACACCAAGGAGCCAAGGAGAGACAGAATGCAAGTAACTCTGAGAGTATGGCTGGGAAGAAGCTTGGTAGCATCAAGGCTTAAAAGTTTTGCTCAGTTATTGTGATCAAAGCTTATTGAATAAATCAATAGGTCTCTGTCTCAGTTATTTGGGAGTTAGTCAGGTTAGAAAACCTTCCACTTTTAAATGTAATCGTATACAAAGTCTTTGGTTTTGAAACTTCCAGTGATGGTGTGGTATGTGGTATGTGATGCTTTCTTTGCCAAAGCAGACTGTTCACCTAACCTCAGTGAGTGTGATGTTTACTCTTCAGGTGTGGAGTTGACATGGTAGAGTCAGAGAGGAGATGGCACCATATATCTAATAATGGTGCAATTAAGTTTTCAGATGCCTTTCTAGTAGCTATTATTTTACATTCAGTTACCCAAGAAATTAGTGTCCAAAAATCTTTGTTAATAGTGGTTTATTTTCTTGCCTTCACTCTGAGTAAGGAGAAGCCTAGCACTGCTGCAGGAGAGCACAAAGGCTCTCGTTATACTTCTGCCTAAGTCTCTTAAGTGCTGGGTCTTTTTTTTCCCTACACAGAGGTTGTTTTGTTTTGTTTTTCTTCCTCCTACTGTGGGCTGCTATCCTTTTTTTTTTTTTTTGACAGGCTCTTGAGATGCAAAGCTGGACGTTGGTGTATAGGCCTACTTTTTTATGTTGTACATGCTTCCTATGACACAATGTTGGAATAGTTTGTCTTTAAACATTTTTAGGCTACACAGAGAAACCCTGTCTCGAAAAACCAAAAAAAAAAAAAAAACATTTTTAGGGCCTTTTAAAGTTAAGTTTCCACTTTTATTTCTAACTTGGGGAATTGGTTAGACACTGGAATATTATTGATTCCTTAAAGTTCTATGGATCTTTATCATTTGTAGTAGTTGAAAACTTTTCAGTTGTCTGCCTCTTATGGATCCTTGGGAGAAGGGGACATTGCAGGATGAAATACAGCCTTGCAGGCAGCAGGGAAGTTCAGCCTCTTTGAACTGAACATCGAACAGGCACGCAAAAGCATATTGACTAATTGCTATACAAAAGTTGTTTTTTCTTTGGTTAAACAAGTTCTTTATACCAAAGCCCGTAATATAATCTATATGTTTCCTGAAGGAAAACATCACACCCCTGAAACTTGTGTACTGCTCCAGGTGTGCCAGGAGTGTCTTGTTACCAAAGTCAGGCAAAGGCTGTAAAGATCCTCCAGAAAGACAACTCTGCAGTAACAGAAAATAACCACTGTTTTCTACAATGAATCTTTAAGGTCAAAGTACTTCTGGAAAACAATGGTTCATTCTAATGTCTATTCTAGATGTAGTGAAAAGCCTCTATTTCATTCTAATGATTACTTTAGATATAATAATCCTACTAGAATTCCTACTATAAAAAAATGGAATATAAATCTCTCCATGCAGTGTGCATGCATCCTGCATTCTGCAGACTGAGATACATTGGATACACCTTTGATTCTATGAGAAACCTTCCCTCAGTGGATGCCATCGACAGGAAATTAGACAAACTTGAGCCTCCCCTTCAAATATTAAGGGAATGGTTGAGTAGTTACTATCCAATTTCTACAGAAAATGAAGACAAACTAAGTACATGTGGTGTCTGAATGATGTGCAAAGTCACTTCTCAGTATTGGGCAGTGCATTCTTGGTGCAATTGAATTAATGAAGTCCTGTTTTGCAAAGAAGACTTAAACATGAGAAAATTTTTATCTTTTTATAGATGCTAAAGTGCCACCAAGGACAGTGATGTTGGCAGATGGAGGGTGGTCGTCTACCTTAACACCAAAGGTATTTTACAATACTGAGATCTCTTTTTTTGGTATCAATTTCACTTTCTGTTTCTCATGTCTCTTACCTTAGTGGTCTTGACAGTGAACTCAGGAGAAGCAGTGTTGCTGTGAAAAGGAAACTTGTGAAGATTCTAATCATGAATCTCACTGCAATGGTACAGCATATAGTGTTTCAGACTAGGACATAGAAACCAAACAGAATACCTCAGTGGAGACGGTGGTGGAACCTGGAATGATTTCCTGCTTCTGAATCCTAAGCATCTAGATTTTTCAGCCAGATTGAAAAATGGTTTCAGCTCTTGCTAAGCCACAGATTTTGTTAGTTATTCTCAGTAGTAGTGTTCAAATACCTCAGGGAAAAAGAAAGTAAGGAAATGTTTCTTGGGCTTCTGACTGATAGCTATGTTCAGGCTCCATTTGAAATGCCAGTCTGCATGTGTAATATATGGCAGGGCAAGTCTCCTGCACAGGTCCACAATGTAGCCCTTCCTCTTGCTTACAAATCAAGGTCCCTAAATACCAAAATGGAGACCCTTAGGCTCGGCCTGCCCCTAGGACCTTGTGGTGAAGTGCATCTGCTCTCATTCAGGGAAGGCGTGAGCTCATGTTGGCTCCCTGCTTTCCAGTCTCTGGTGTAGTACCAGATGTTGGGAGTTTGTTGTTGGCTTCAAATCCAGACTATTATCAGAAAGGTGAACATTTGAGAAACAGTTTCTTGCAAAGATCCAAACAGAAGGGTATGGGTAGATGCCCAGTTCTCAGGTAAATGTGTGCACTGTGCCCAGGGATTGGACAGGTTGACTGTTCTTACAGGGATGCTCCTTTTTCAGAACCCCACGCCTTTGCTGCTGCTATTTCCTCAGTTTTTTTTACTAAGCTTTGTTTCTGTTTTCTCAGATGACTGTCAATGTCAACTCTTTTTTTTTTTAAAGAAAGATTTTATTTATTTATTTTTTATATATCTGATGAGTATACTGTAGCTGTCTTCAGACACACCAGAAGAGGGCATCGGATCCCATGGTTGTGAGCCACCTTGTGGTTGCTGGGAATTGAACTCAGGATCTTTGGAAGAGCGGTCAGTGCTCTTAAGTGCTGAACCATGTCTCCAGCCGCTTGTGTCATCTCCTGTAAAAAAGATGTTTCCTGTTTGCCTGTCTCTATCTGTTTTCCATTTTGTATTCGTTAGGATAAATTCTTCCCAGCATACATAACCTGCAGTGTTTATAAACTTTTGATTTTATAAATAAACACAGCCTACTGATAATGGAATCGGGACATCATTATGAGTGAGAGTGAGTTAGGACCCCCTATTTTGTTGTTCTAGGTTTCTATTGGACTTGGTAGTCATGTCTGAGAAAGAGGCACAAAGCAGTGGTGTAATTCCCTGACAAGAATGATGTTTGAAGCAGTAGTATCAGAAGACTTCTTCCCTCCCATACCAAGAGGAAATATTTAAATGTGTTATAAGCTTGAAGGTCAGAAATGTGTGAGTCATATCGAGTCTCAAGTTTTCTTATTTGTTCTCAGTGCCAATCGTCTTGACCTCATGTGACGTGACATGGGGAGTCCTTTAGATTGTTCTGGTTGTTAGCCAGCGTCACGCTGACCGAGCGATGCCCTTCCTTTGTGCTGGCACTTGTTAGCCGTCTCTCCAATCTAGCAACAGCTGAGGCTGGTTTTCTTGCTGTGACTGACTATCGTCGCCATGATTTTTTTCCTCCTCAGCAGTAGTAACGGCTTTAAGGAAATTTCCAGAGAAACGTGCAAAAACTACCACACTGAATATCATCAAGATATTATATTTTTTACAAAGCTTACAAAAAAGTAGGATATTCAGGAAAAAATACTGAAATATGATCATGAAAATCATTCTCCTTTTCACCAAAACAGTTTACTAAAATCACAAATGGTAGAACAGAGTATTTATACCCAATACTTTCCCTTACTTTCTCACGAGCTTTCTGTTCTGCTGCTTTTCATAAATGGATGGTTATTACCTCTTTATGTAACCAAGTTTGTGTTTAATCATATTTGATCAACTTCTGCTACTTTCTTATTTATAGTATTCTACTGAGAACAGAAGGTGTATGTCAAAATTCCATTTTATTATATGTATGTTCTAGGAGAGTATATACATTTTTACATTCTTCCCACTCTAGTTGCCAACATGAACCTGGGGTTTGGGACCTAATAATAAAGCAGACTAAGGTGTCAGACAATAGACATCTTTATTCAGGGAATAGGACAGTTTATATTTTGGGGGTTGGCACTTATGAGCAGAGTTTACTTAAGTTGAAGCTACACACAGTTGCAAGGTCATGGCTACATGAATTATGGCTGTGTACAGTCACACCGGAAAGGTCATATTGTTCAAGTTGTATATGGTCAAGAGGGCAATGTCACATTAGGTCAAGCTGTATGTCAGTGGTTCTTAACTTTTCTAATGCTGGTACGAGTTAATGCAGTTGTTATACAGCTGTTAATACAGCTGTTAATTCAGTTCCATGTGCTCCTGTAGGGAATCTGCATGTGGGCAGACCCACCTGGAGACAGAGCAATAGTGTCTTCATTCCTACGCCCATCAGAAATAGTGTTTTCCAATGGACTCAGGCCGACTCACAACCCACAGAATGAGAACTGCTGTTCGTGAACTTTGGGCTGAGCTGTTAAGTTGCTGTTATTAGATCTCTCCAGTTGTTTTATGTAGACACTGAGTGCTATGAACTTCCTCCTCTTAGCTGTGCTTTCGTTGTCTTCCAGAAATCTCAGTGTGTTGTATTTTCATGTTCATTGAATTCCAGAAAATCTTTAATTTTCTTCCTTTGTGTCATGTCTGTCTGTCTGTCTGTCTTTCTTCCTTTCTTCCTCCCTCTCTCCCTTTCTTCCTTCCTTCCTATTTTCATACAGTCCATCCCAACCATATTTCCACTCCCTTCACGGCTCACAGTCTCCTCCCCCTATTCCACTCCTCTTGTTACCCTTCAGAAAAGAGCATGCCTCCCAGGTACATCAGCTGAACATGGCAAGAGAAGGCACAATAGGACTAGGCAGAAGCCTTCATATCAAAGCTGGATGAGGCAGCCCAGTAGTAGGAAAAATATCCCAACAGCAGGCAACAGTCAGAGCCCCTCCCCTCGCCTCCACCCCCAACACACATAATACACTTCCTACATTAGGAGTCCCACAAGAGCACCAAGGTAAACAACCATACATATATGCAGAGAAACTAGTATAGACCTTTGTAGACGCCATAATTGCCTCGTCAGTCTCTCTGAGCCCCCATTAGCCCAGGTTAGTTGATTCTGTGGGCCTGTTCTCCTGATCCTCAACTCCTTTGGCTCTGTCAATTCTTCCTCCCTCTTTTCTACAGGGTTCCCTGAGTATTGCCTAATATCTGGCCATGGGTGTCTGCTTCTGCTTCCATCAGCTGTTGGAGGAAACCTTTTTGATGAAATTTGAGCTGTGCACTGATCTATGAGTATAACAGAATATTGTTAATACTAGTTTCATTGATTTGGATTTGCTTTTTCCAGTCGTGTTTGGTTCTATCCTAGGTCTCTGGGTTGTCCACTCTCTAGTTGCTAGCTATCTAGGAAATGTCTGACATGGGCTTCCTCTTAGGACATGAGCCTTAAGATAGATCAGTCATTGGCCACTCCCACAAGTTTAATTCCTCCAGTGCCCCAGCACATCTTTCAGGTCAGACAAATTTTGGGTCGAAAGCTTTGTGACTGGATTGGTGTTCCAGTCCCACCACTGGTAGCCTTGCTTGGTTTCAGAAGATGGCTTGTTCATGTTCCATATGCCCCACTACTAGGAGTCTTCACTAGGGTTACCTTCATAATTCTAGGGAATTTTCATAGCATTAGGCATCTGTCTCATCCCCAAATGTGCCCCCCACTTTTAGTAGTCTCCATGTACTTTCTCCCTCCATCACTCTCCCTATACCTAATCCCTCCTGTTGTCATTCCCATCCACCCTCAGTCCACCTGCAAAATCTATTCTATTTCCCCTTTCCAGGGAAATCCAGAGAGATGTCTCAGGCATTAAAAGGTTAGGCTTAAAACCAAAATACGCTTAACTCATTGTTTAATTCAATAGGGAGTTGTTCAATTTTCATGAGTTAGTAAGCTTTCTGTTGTTTCTGTTATTCTTTTTTTTTTTTCAACTTTAATCCATGGTGGTATAATAGGATACAGGAGTATTTCAATATTTTTATATTCTAAAGATTTACCTTGTACCTGAGTATGTGGTTAATTTTGGAGAAAGTTCAGTGAAGTGCCAAGAAGTTACATTCTCTTTGTTTAGGTGAAATGAGCTGTAAATGTCTGTTATTCCCGTTTGGTTTATAAAATCCGATAGCTCAAGTATTTCTCTATGTTGGTGTTGTCTGGATGACCATATCCACCGTCTGGCTTTTAGAGTCATTGTTGAAAAGTTGGGTTTGATTCGTCTGCCTTTAGGTCTGCCTTTACATGTTACTTGGTCTTTTTCCCTTGCAGCATTCAATATTCTTTCTTTGTTCTGTCTGTTTAGTGTTTGATTATTATGCAGCAAGTTTATTTTTCTTTTCTGGTCCAATCTATTTGGTGTTCTGTTTGCTTTTTCTAATATTATAGGCATCCCCTTTAGGCTGGGAAACTTCTGTGGTTTTGTTAATTTTGGGAAGGAACATGTGCAAGTATAGGTGAGTAAACAAAAGAGTGCACCATGTAACATGGTGACACACTATAAAGTCCCATGTGACATATGGTGACAAACTATAGCATCCATGATGAGATGTTTTTGTTTCCTTTTGTTGTTTTTTACTTTGTATTTGGTTTTGGAGGGGAGGTTGCAGGGGAAGACGGTGTATTTGAAGGGCTGGGGAAATGAATGGGATTGGGATATTTGATGTAAAATTTACAAAGAATCAATAAAAAGTTTAAAAAATTATTTCTTGGGTCTTTGAACTGGGATTTTTCTCTTTTCTTTCTTTCTTTTTTTTTTTTTTTGGTTTTTTCAAGACAGGCTTTCTCTGTGTAGTCCTGGCTGTCCTGGAACTCACTCTGTAGACCAGGCTGGCCTCGAACTCAGAAATCCACCTGCCTCTGCCTCTTTTCTTTATTCTTATTCTTGAGTTTGGTCTTTTCATTGTGTCTCAGATTTTCTGGATATTTTGTGTCAGGAATAACATTTGCTTTGACTGATAGATCCATTTGTTCTATAGTATCTTCAATGCCTGAGATTCTTTCTTCTTTCTCTTGTATTTTGTCGGTGAAGATTGCCTCTGTAGTTTCTGTTTGCATCCTAATGTTTTCTTTTCTAGAATTCAGTCAGTTTTTGTTTTTGTTATTGATTCTATTTCCGTTTTCTAGTATTGAACTGTTTTGTGTCCTTCAACTGCTCCTCCTCACCCCCCACCCCCACCCCTGCTTTCATTAAAGGATAATGTTAAACCTGAGATTGTCTGTTAGAGAAAACCCAGTTCCACCATTTTGAGCCAAAGTTGAAGCAAGCTTTATTAAATGCTGACCAAGATGGACTTTGGTCTAGACCACTCCCTTCATTACCCAGCTGAATGGCCCCAAGACACCTGTTGTAGGGGCTTTTATGGACTAAACCATTTGGCCACCGTATTTTCCCATGAGACTGTTTTTGTTTTGTTTGTTTTGTTTTTAAAGAACTACAACTCCCAACATTCCATGATGTTACTTGGTCCTTGATTGGTGGGCTTACAGGTTAATTTTGGGCATTACAATTTATTCATTTCCTCCAATTGTTATTTTGTGTTTTCCTGGATTTCCTTAAGGGATTTATTCATTTCTTTTTTAAGGAGCTCTATTATGTTCTGATAGTTGGGTCTAAGATCTCTTTCTCGTGCTTCAGCTATGTTGGAATATTCAGGGCCTGTTGTCGTAGGGTCTCTGGGCTTGTTATGGGGTCTGATTACATAGGTCCAGCACAACTTAAAGCACTAGGACAACTTTATTGTAATCAAGCTACTACTGATCCATCAATGTGCAGAACAGACTAGGGATCTAAATTGGGACTTTGAGCCTGAATGTTACAGAGCTTTTAAGCTTGTAAACCATAAACATTTATGTCAAATTGCACTCCACCAATCAGCATTTAGGGATACAGGACTTTCTTAGGAACATATCTTTGTGGTACACTTACTGTGCTTCTGTTGTTTGTTTTATTCCTCTGTGACAAGGTGATTTCCTTAGCGTTCATGTCTCATCCACCCAGGCTGTCAGTTATCTACATACATCTCTAGTTCTGCCAAGCAGGATGTCAGTTACCCAGGGAGGCCTTGGGAACTTATTTGACCTATACTCAAAAATTGAAGTTTTATTCAAACAGCTTATGTTTAATTTCTTTTTACAAGCTTTGGTAGAGACATATTGCCTTGGTTGTTACTGATGGGTATATGGGTCAAGGTGCCGATTTCTGGGTCTGTTTTTGTTGCGAGGGTGTTTGCTTCTTGGTTTCTGTCTCCTGTCTGGAGTTCCAGAGAGTGCATTGCTTTGTGTTGCCTATTTTACTGGCCTGCTCAGCTGGTGTGGCATTGGGAGTGATTGTTTTTGTTGCAGGCTGGGGAAAGAAGAGCCCAGGGGCAATGATTTGTTGGAATACTGGGGTGACCATGAGGATTATTAGATTTGGAGAATCAGGATGGAGAAGGTTTGTGGTCAGCCTACCTGGTCATGTGGCAGACATGGCCTATGGTTGAGCAGGGCGTGTTAGCTTACGTTGAGTGCTGGGGCACATTGAGGAAGGCCAGGGTGTGTGGCATGGGATATTCTTTCCACGTTCAGATATTTTCCTCAGTTCCTTTCTTCAGAGACTTGAAGGTCTTGTCGTACAGATTGTCAGTTGCTTGGTTAGAGTCACACCAAGGTATTTTGTATTATTTTTGGCTATTGTTGTAAAGGGTGTTGTTTCCCTAACTTCTTTTTCAGCCTGTTTATTGTTTGTATATGGGAGGGCTACTGAGTTTTTATTTAATTCTGCATCCAACCACTTTGCTGAAAGTGTTTATAAACTGTAGGTGTTCTCTTTGAAGTTTTGGAGTCACTCATGTATAGTGTGATGCTTTGATTTCTTCCTCTCCAACTTGTATTCCCTTGATCACCTTTAGTTGTCTTGTTGCTCTAGCTAGAGCTTCAAGTACTATGTTGAATAGATAATAGGTAGCTGTGTCTTCTCTTTCAAAAGCTTACACTCCCTCAAATTGGAAAATCTAAATGAGATGGATGATTTTCTGGATAGATACCACTTACCAAAGTTAAATCAAGATCAAGTAACAGTCCTATAACTAAACAGCCCTCTAACTTCTTTTTTTTTTTTTTTGGTTTTTCGAGACAGGGTTTCTCTGTGTAGTCCTGGCTGTCCTGGAACTCACTCTGTAGACCAGGCTGGCCTCAAACTCAGAAATCCGCCTGCCTCTGCCTCCCAAGTGCTGGGATTAAAGGCGTGTGCCACCACCGCCCGGCGCCCTATAACTTCTAAGGAAATAAAAGCAGTCATCAAAAGTCTCAAAATGAAGAAAACCCAGAGCCAGATGGTTTTAGCTCAAAATTATACCAGACTTTTTGTTTCTTTTCTTTTTTTGAAAGATTTATTTTGTATACAGTGTTCTGCCTGCATGCCAACAGAGGGCACCAGATCTCATTATAGATGGTTATGAGCCACAATGTGGTTACTGGGAATTGAACTCAGGACCTCTGGAAGAACAGTTGGTGTTAAGCACTGAGCCATCTCTCCAGCCCTCTACCAGACTTTTTAAGAAAAGTTAATACCTATGCTTCTCAAATTATTTCACAAAATAGAAACAGAAGGAACATTGCCAAACTCATTCTATGGGGCCACAGTTACCTTGGTACCACACAAAGACTCCACAAGGAAAGGGAACTGCAGATCAATTTTCTTTATGAATATTGATGCAAAAATATTCAGTAAAATACTCAGAAACCAAATTCAAGAACACATCAAAAACATCATCTACCATGATCAAGTAGGCTTCTAGTCCCAAGGCATCTAGGTTGCATTGCCAGTATGAGAAATACTTTTAGCTGTTCTGTTGTGTGGTGTCCACCAGAGAAGCCTAGTGTGACATGGGTTAAGCCAATAGAAAATCTCTATTAGCCATCTGATGACTCCGATGGCTGTTTGGGATCCAAATGTATTCCTGACCCCTTTTCAGGGTGAGCTTTTAAGCACAAACCACATCCTCTGTTGATACCTTAGTTAGCAAGAACAGTTTAATAGAAGCAGAACTACACAAGCCAAAAATGAATGTTACATGTAGTCTTCCCAGAACTAAGGACTGTGATGGATTAGGTCTTTGGTTTTGTGTTTGACAGGTGGTGCTGTGATTGTGCTGTGTTTAATGGTCTGAATGATGCTTCCACTGTGGCATCAGTTGTGTTAAGGTCTGGGATCGGGGAGGCTATTATGTGTTGCGACCGCTCGACCCTGAAGGACGCGCGATGATCTGCGTTCACTCGACCAGGAAGGAAGACGCCTGCGTCTGTTCGACCAAGAAGAAAGACGCTACGATCACCGGGATCTTCTCAACACGCTTTATTGCAGGAGCGCCCCATCGTGAAGCCGGGACCCAGAGCAGCCAGAGAGGGCTGCTTATATAGAGGGGAGAGGGGGCGTGGCTTTCCCTGGTTGGTTGCCCTGTCGGACCTAATTTGCATGTCTTCTCTGATTGGCCGCCCCACGACCTCATTTGCATATCTTCTCTGATTGGCCGCTCTACCCAGACCTAATTAGCATAAATCCTATTTGCATAAGCCCCCACCCAGGGAGTGGTTGCCGTGCAGGGATTGGCTGGCACCAATACCTCATTTGCATATACCCACTCGGGAGGGGTTTGTGTCAGAATCTGCTGATGCATGCGCAGTAAACTTGTTTGCAAGTGGTGCAACAGTAAACCAGCGCCATCTTGTAATGCCGGATCGGGATCGGCGGGCTACAATTATGTATGGCTAGCCTGCAGATTCTGGCCATTATCCCAGGTAGAAGAATAGATTTTGTTTTAATTAAGCATCTCAGATAAATAGAAAATGAGGAAGGGGTCACTAGGGCTTCTGATGGACAGTGTGCTCAGCCTCCATTTTAAATGCCAGCAAGCCTGTGTTAGGTTAAAGCTGGTCATGCAGCCACATTGCCAGGTATAGAGAGACATCCATCATGTGCTGGAAGAAGAGGCCACCTCAGTGTAGGAAAGGAGAAACTTAAATTTTATCTCTGCAGGCATTCATGGTTTCTGAGTGTCTGCTGTGGCACAGGGTATCAAGTGGATAGGTAAACTAAATATTTCCTTTAGACTGGTAACAATTGGACCAGCCTCCTACCTTTTGTCCTATTAAAGGCCAGGTGCACCCCATATAGAGAAGTTTGTGATCTTGTATATTTGTAGATTATTAACCCTTTCCTTCTCAATTCCTCAATAGACCCTAAACAGATATTTCAAGATGCTGTGCCCTTACCCATGTCTGAGCTTGTCCACACTTCTATCCTGATGTCCTTATGTGGGTGAAGAGGATCCCAACCTGGAGCCTGGAGCCAACACAGAAAGGCCCATAGCCTGTGGTTCTTACTACCTCTACAGCAGTGAAGGTCGCCAGTGTCACCCTGTGGACCCACCACACCCAGTTGAAGGAGGCTCCAGGAGATAACAGAGATGGGTCGTCACCAGGTCCTCCAGCTCCTTAAAGATAGGACTAACATGGGACCTATAATTATGGTTGTCCTTTTTAGTCTTTTTCACTATTCTGATAATTCTCATTATTAATCCTTTAAATTTTCTCACCTGTGTGCAGCCTTTTGTTTCTTCATCTATTCTTTATCTTTATTTCTCTTTAGAAATGCATGACCTGAAGTATTTGCAAATTTTCTGATACCAGAGGTGAATGTAGATACTAACTGCTACAGAGAAGGATGTGGGTGATTATTTATCACTGAGGAGATACTCCTGCTCCTGAACCATTCATCTGAGGGGTCTATTGGATCTTTCTAGACAAAATGATCTGTCTCAGATCATAACTTTAGAAATATGTGTTTTGATTACTGATAAGGGAACAAATTTCATAGTTACTTTAATTTCATTCTCTTAGTAATTTCTAAAACAATGGACATAAGAGGAAATGTTAATTTTCATTTCAGGGTCTGTTAACTTTCAACGATGTGGCCATAGAATTCTCCCAGGAGGAGTGGGAATGTCTGGACTCTGCTCAGCGGGCTCTGTATAGAGATGTCATGTTGGAGATCCACAGCATCCTGGTCTCTGTGGGTGAGAATAGTTTTCTGTTGTGATTTCTACTTCATTCTACAATGTCTATCAAATGTGTTTACTATTTGTATCTTTCCATTGTCTGAGTCTCAGCTTTTAGTCTCTCTTAGACAGTGGTGATTGTCTTGTTTATACAAACATTTGAAACCAGTTTACCTTGTGTTTACATTTGGTAAAATCCTTCAGTTTAGAAATATATTTACATGTATCTGACATTTAGTAGCACTTACTCTCTGTGTATCTGACTGTAAACATTGATTTTTCCAGTTGTGTTTTTTATGTGGTCATTTTTAAAAAAAAAGACTTATTTATTTATTTTATGTATATGAGTACACTGTAGCTGTCTTCAGACACAACAGAAGAGGGCATTGGATTCCATTAAAGATGGTTGTGAGCCACCATGTGATTGCTGGGAATTGAATTCAGGACTTTTAGAAGAACAGTCATTGCTCTTAACTGGTGAGCCATCTCTCCAGCTCTTCATGTGGTAATTTAAAGGAGAATGAATATATACAAATACTTAAGTGTATTCATTTCAGGAAAGTCTAAAATATGTGTCAACAATTAACAATTATGAAGTCACTTGTGGTTCTTCCATTCTGTTTCCTCGTATCCACTGGATACAAGCCAGTGTGTGAAAAACAGCTATAACGAACATAAAATAACAAAGATGTTGTTTGTTTCTTCTAATACACAGGCCTTTCAGTATCAAAATCAGAGCTACTCACCTGTCTTGGACAAAATGAAGAACCCTCCATTGCAGGCATAAAGGAGTTAAAAGGTATAGAACCAGGTAATTTGGAAGGAAACAATGTCTCGTGGTGATTCTAATTTAAGTAGTAATCCTAACTTGGAGAGATATTAGCCCATCCCTTTATAGGGATGTTACTTAGGTAATGTACCCAGAATGTAATACACAGTGGAATTACATTGTTTTTATCTCATTTTATCCAAACAGTGTTGAGTTAAAACACAGTATTATAGTTCCAGTTTGTCAATGTTTGTGTGGTTATTGTATGTTTTACTCCATGTTGTATTTGTCTACTGTGGTCCAGTGCTGATTTGTTTTGCTTAGGTTTTTTTTTTTATTTATATAATTTTTAGTTTTATTTAACACAATTTGTCATATATTTTCTCCTTTCACCATCTTCCTGTTCACTTGCCCTCACCCACGCTGACCCAATGTCATGATTTCTCTCTCATGAGTATTCTTCCTCCTTCTCAAAAATTAAAATAAGGCTGAAAAATCATAAAAGACTAAAGATTTAGATTTCCATTGGGCAAATGTGCTTGCACATGGGGCATTTTCTGAAATGATGTTGATACACCCAGTGTTATTCCACTGACAAGTACTGGTTTTCCCTCTCACAGGTTCTATGAATATCAAATAGGGGCTTGGCTAGAGGTGTGAGTTTGAGCATATTTTCCCTTCTCTGAGCTGTGAATTTCTCAGTCTTGAGCTTGTACAGGTCTTGTGTGAGCTGTCATAGTCTCAGTGAAGATATGTGGTCATTAGTCCTGATGTGTCTGGAAAATGCTTTTGCTTTAGAGTTATTTACCACCTCTTTTCTTTACAGTCTTTCTGCTTCCTCTTATGCTTAGGCCCTAAAGCCTTGATTGGAGGGTGGGGATAATGACAGCGTATGTAGATCTGAGTGCTTTAAAGTATCTCATTCTCTGTTCATTTTCTGGTTATGGGTGGTTATGTTAGATCTCACTGGTGAAGGCTGAGGGATGCACAGATCTCTGTGTATAATGCCATGTCATTAGGAATCATTGCCATGTTCATTTAGCAGAATTCTAGGATCTTTTCACCTAGGGCCTATGATCAAGCAAGTCTCAGGTTCTTGGCCTCATTAACAGTATCATATATCTGTTCCAACACACCTAGGTATCTTTAGGCCAAGCCTGAAGGTTTTATTAAAAATGGTCTTTATCGACTCATGTATTTCAATGCTTAGTCATCAGGGAGTAACAGTATTTGAGAAGGATTAGGAGGTATGGCTTTTTTGGAGGAAGTGTGTCACTGGGGATGGGTTTTGAGGCTTCAAATGCTTAAGCCAGGGTCAGTGTCACTCTCCCAGCTGCCTTTGGATCCATATATAGAATTCTCAGCATCTTCAGCATCAGACCTGCTGACATGCAGGTCTGTTTCTGCCTTGATAGTTGACTAAAGCTCTCAAACTTTGAACAAGCCCCATTTAAATGATTTCCTTAATAAGAGTGACTGTGTTTATAGTGACTCTTCATATCAATAGATCAAAGACAGAAGTCAGTACCAAGAATGGGTTATTGCTGTGACAGGCCTATGCATGCTGGTTGTTATTGGAATGTAGACTCTGAGGTCTGGATTAAGAAAGCAGTTGAATTTGATGAGCAGGGCCTATTGATCATACTAGTGGGAGCATGGAACACAGTGGTACTATGAGCAACATAGCTTATGATCTTCTGGCTCAGAAGTTTTCTGAGAAGCATATTAATAAGTTCTGTAGACACTGTTACTATTAGACTTTAGTAAAGAATAGGCCTACTTTCTGCCCTTGTCCAAAAATCATTCTGAGGCAGAATTGAAGAATTTTGACTTAATGACAAAGGCAGAGGTGATTTCAGAGAGCCTAGAATTTTTGGTCACTAGTGCATACCAATAATGAAGATGATCGACTTGAGCAAAGAAAAATAATCAGTGTGCAGTAGATGAGAACGGGTACCCAGAAATGTAATGGCGCTGGGTCATGGCCTCTAGAAGATAATAAGTTTAAAGAAAAGCCTGATGCTAGATAAAGGAATGAAGAGAGTGGGCAAGACTCCATCCAGCTAAACTTCCTACTGTGAAAAGGAGTTAAAGAAATGCTTAAGCAAAGAAAACAGAAAGCTGATGAAAATTTATTTGAACACGGGGCCAAATTCCAGCTCTAGCAAGCAAAAGAAAAAAAAGCAGTTTAGGCCATGTGATTCTGGCTTTAGAGTCAGTGATACAAAAGAGGCAGTCTGGAATCTCTCTTCATGGTTGGGAAAAGCTACTGAAGCCTGGCATGTGCTAGGGGTGTCCCTGCATGGAGACTCAGAGAGGCCTTTGCATGAAATTGTAAAGTTGAAGCCTGTATTGTGTTTGAGACTCCAAGATATTGGAGAATCCAGAATTATGGAAGACTCATGGAAGAGAGCTGCAGACTTTGTGTGGAACCAGGCTAAGAGAGAGAGAAATGTGTTGCAGTCATCAAAGCTAAAAGATTTAGAATTTTGAATAGTGCTTTGTCATCAGATGTGAAAATGTATAATTTGGAGTTCTCCCTGTTGTTTTCATTCCTGTTTGGGTCCAATGTTTCCTCATTATGATCCCTTTCCTCCCTTTTGGAATGGTAATATATATCCTGTGCCATTGATTGTTGAAAGTATGTGATCTGCATTTGATTTTTGATTTCAGAGCAGGTAGTGTTAAGAGATTGCCATGAGTCTCAGAAAAGACTTTGAACTTTTGACTTTTAAACATTGTTGAGACTGTTACAGATGATGGGGACTTTGGAAATTGGACTGACTGCCATTATGATAGCAAAAATTATGATTTTTTTTTCGTTATGATAGGGCTACAAGCCAATGGGTGCTGATGATTGTGGTTTGAATAAGAATGGCCCCAAAGTCTCCTATCTTTGAATGCCTACAGTGATCTGAGGTAGTCTCAGTTTAGGGCATTCCCTCATTAAAATGACTGGTTGCTGTGTCTATGAGAGATTTTGATGATTGATGTCAGAAGGCTCTTCCACTGAAGGTGGCAATATCCAATGCCGCTGGCTACACCTGTGAGAGATTTATCTTAGTGAAATTATGTGAAGTGGGAAAACCCACCATTAATCTGGTTCTTTTGATGTAGGAAGGTCTACTTTTAATTTGGACTACATGTGTTTTCTGGACTGGATTTGAAAGCTTTATGAGTTTCTTAACTCTCAAGAACCCAATATAGGTTCCAAAATAGTAGAGCAAAACTATTTGAAGATCCCTCTTTGTTCAGATATCCTGGGATATTGTGACTAAACAAGGTAGGTACCCTGGTTTTATTCTGCTGCTGTGGCAAATACCATGACTATAAGCAGTTTAGGGGAATGAAAATTATATTTCAACTTGTACTTCCACATTGCAGGCCTGTTGTTCAGAGAAGTTAAGGTAGGAAGTCTCTCTCAGAGCCAAAGAACTATGCAGTAGGCTGACTTGCTTGTCAAGCTGATACTCATTTATCTTTCTCATTATAGCCCATAACCACTTGCTGAGGGAATGAAAGCACGCCATAGTCGGCTGGGCTGCTCTGCCCAATTATCAGTCAAGGCATTTCTGTATCACATATATGTCCATAGACCAATCATTAAAAAAAATTACTCCATTGAGATACTTCTTTTTTTTTTTTTTAGTTGATTCCAGGCTTTGTCAAGTTGACAGTTAATGCAAACTAGGGCACAAGGTTCTAGGGGAATGGAGGGTGACTGCTAGATTGCCTGTCATTATGCCATAGCTTCCATAGACTGCCTGGACATTTCCTCTGTGTCCTGCTCCTAAGATGCCTTCTCTGTTTGGCCTCTAATTACCATGAGAGCAGACTTCTTAATTGTATAATAGACACATGACACAAGAGTACTGGAGACAGAAGAGAGCCATAGTATCCCAGCAACTCTCAAAGGATAGTGAAGAGACTTGTTTGTATCAGGAGGCCCTCCTAAGAATCAGCAAGGAAGCAGAACTGGTGAGAGAACTTCCTCCTGGGGTCTGGGCAGTGGTAAGCACTTTCTTGAGTCTTTTATAAGATGCTCTTGAGATGCTCTTGAGGTTTACGTGAAACATAAATTCTAGATGAGAGCTTGTGAACATATTTAATGTTTTGGAGTTGCTTTAATGAGTCACCTCTGCACAAACTAAATTCTGTGAAATGGGGTCTTTACAGCAAGTTGAAGTGAGGCCATATTGGATTAAAGTGAACTGATGGGCTGGCTGGTGGACAAAGGCACTTGCTACCAAACCTGATGACCTAAATAGAAGAAGAGAACCAACTCCTGTAAGATTTCCTCTAACTGCCATGTGCACACTGGCATGTGCACACACACAACACACCCCTTCACATGCACATACACTTTTTGTGCCTGGGAGATGGGTTTAGAAGATGCTTGTTTCACAGAATGGATGACTCCAAATCAGATTTCCCAGAACCTGTATAAATGCCAGACCCAGTAGCACATGTCTTTAATCTCAGCACTATTCCTATGGACAGGAGAATCTCCAGAAGAATAGAATTATATGAATATCTTATAGGACCAAGGAAAGGGGAAAGCTGTCTTACCTACAAGGGTTACTCAAAGGTCATTTGAAAGATTTTATCTCTTGATGGAGATCATGAATTTGTCCATCAGTTGTATGAAAGAACTCTAACACATTAAAGCAACACATGCCAGAAAATTAATTGTTCACAACCAAGATTATAATTGAACAACACAGTCAATATTAACTCTTTTAAAAAAAATGTTGGTTCTTACTTTGCCCATCTCTTGGATAATTTCTGTTAATGTATTTGATTTTAGTAGTTTTATTAATTATACAGCCATGTTTTCATCTTGTATATCAATAATTACTCTTGGGATTGATAATTTAAAAAAAACAAAGACAATCTTTAGTATTTGAAAACAATATCATACTATTTCCTATTACACAATGCCTTTCATCCTTCCTCCTCTCCCACGCCCACACTAATTAAAAAAAATGGAGTTTGCATTGACAAGCTAGGTATTAACGTGTAATGTAGTCAATAAATATGAAAGCCTAGTTTTGGGATTTTTAATATTGTGTCACTGATGTCTCCCCAAGCCATCAGCTTATTCTTCTTCTTAGGTTGTATCCTCTTTATAGACTTGTCTTCTTCATGTGCTTTATTGAGTCTGGTAGTTTCCGGGATAGTGTCGTGGTTGGAGGCATTGGAAGCACGTACCATCTAGGACTTCATTTCCTGGAAAGACACAAATATTGCCTCTTCCTGATACTTGGAGGACATCTGGTTCTTTCCATTAATTATTTTCTTTTCTTTTGTACTTTTTAAAAGATTTATTTACTTATTTTATGTATATGAGTATACCACCATTGCTCTCTTCAGACACACCAGAAGAGGGCACCAGACTCCAATACAGATGGTTGTGAGCCAACATGTGGTTGCTGGGACTTGAACTCAGGACCTCTGGAAGAGCAGTCGGTGCTCTTAACTGCTGAGACATCTCTCCAGCCCCATTGATTATTTTCTAATCTTTCCATTTTTAATATATTTTAGACTGTCTCCTTTAGTGTAAAATGGTTTTGGGCAACAGAAAAGGTATCAGCCTTTAACATTAACAAATTTGAAACTGTTGAAACTGAGATAACTAAATGAGCCTAGTATGTGGTGATTTGGGTGACTGTGTAGCCCTCTTCTTATTTTTAAAATTTATTGTTTAAATATTTGACAGGATACTAATTCTGATGTCACGCAGGAATCATAGTAGGATGGGAGTGTTGTGTGGGAACTCCCATTATTTTTGTAGCAGTGTTTATGCCTTAGATGTGTGTTACAGTCAGTATTATTTTTGGCCTTTCATGAATTACAGAAATAGGGGAATTCCAAGGAATACTGAAATTTCTATATGACCTCCTTCTCTCACCTTTGCGACTCACCTTGGTGATGGAACTAGTCATTGCTACTAAAAACACTTTTGTTCTTACTTTCAGTGAGGGCTCTGCCCTGCACTTTGGATGCCAGTTGCAGTAGTGTTTGCAACCACCTAAGCTAGTAGAATAATAGGCTAGTCTAGTAAGAAAGAAAACAGCTTTGTTGAACATAGCTAAGAGCTGGTGTTGATTCAAACTTTGTTGGTCTGACCCTGTATAGTTTGTTTTAGGCACACTTAAGCACAAAAAAATCTGGTGACGTTTTTGATGGTAATAATTAACTATATCCTGTGTGTACAATAAAGCTTTAGATATGACAACATTGAAACTCTTCGTAAAGCACATGTGACATCCTCCATAAAGATGAGTTCTTTAGATTGACTTCATGTGATACCTCCTATAAAGATAGGTTATATATATTGACAAGCTCACAATAAGAGTCTGGGGAAGGATCCTTGGCTCTGATCACACAGCACAGACTTCACCAGGTGTTAGCCACACTTTCTCCCACTCATAAAAAGTTATGTGTTCCCCTCTACCTCCATTTAAAGGAACAATTCTAGGTGCTGAACATTCTGGGTTTTCTTAATGCTAATCTCTGAACAAAAAGCTTTTTTTGTTTTTTACACCTTCTCCAGTAGGGACACATACTATAAAAGAAAAAACTCATAATTACCTCAATAGATGGAGAAATGGCCTCTGAAAAAATACAACATTCCTTTATGATAAATGTCTGGGAGATATTAGGAATATGAGCATCATATCTACACATTAGAAAATGTAGATTCAAATTCAATATCCTTGTAAATGAGAAGAACCTCAAACTGTATCTCTAAAATCAGGAACCAACAAGGATGCTCATTCTGTCCATACCCTTCTAACATCAGGAACAAACAGTGTTGTCTACTCTGCCCAGCATTGTCTTCTACACCGATGACGTGTTAACTATTGATCTAAAGCAACTTCAGGGAGTTTGAGAGGATAGATATTGGGGAGGAACAAAAAAGTGAAATCATCCTTATTTTCAGATAGTGATTATATACAAAAAAATTTTAATGAGGTTTCTCATGCCTGGTACTGGGGTTATTGACAGTCTTTTATTTTTTGGGGGGACTACTGTCAACCCAAGTGACATAATTTCTTATATCTTGCATATGTACTGTGTAGAAGTTCATACAAATATACAATAAATAAACATATAATAACATAACATTATATAATATAATAAATTGTATATAAGTTAATATATATATATATATATATATATATATATAAAGATGAATAAACATATTTATTTGAGGGACTATCAGACAACCTCATTTTTATTCTGTATTGACTTCCCTACTTTCAGAAATGAAGTAGAGTTGCACAGAGTGTCTAGGATGACTTCTGGACAGGAAAGGAAGGGGAAAGAGATATAGTTCTCTTTTAGTTAAAATTACATTAAAAATAATATATATTTACACATATAAACTTCTTTTTTATATGTTTGTTGAAATTGAGTTCTAAATTGCAATGTGGTTGAAAATTTTAATTTGTACACAGAGGGACTTTTTTATTTTTAAAAAAATTCACTTCATTTAAAAAAAATGAACTGTCCTAAACATTACGATTATTTGGAGATTTTGAAACTTGTGTCATGGCATCCACTAACTTCTGTGGCTTTGTAGCTCTCATTTGTTTCACATGTCATCTTTGTTTTCTTACTCAGTGTTTTCAAATAGATTGTATATTCGGACATGTTCTGAAGTATGTTGCTTAATCTGCAACTATGAATTAATTCTAGAATAACCATATGTTATACTTATTCATTTTTGTTTTCCTTGTGTGTTTAGAAAACAATTTGTGTCCAATCTGATAATTCACTTCTGAAGTAGAGAGACCATTTTTATTATCGAATAATAGTTCAGTTTTCACTGTGACACCATTCTGTATGAATTGTCTGTTACACTACAGAATCAAGCCTGGCCCTTCCATTTATCACAAATTATATGGTATATCCCTATGTGATATCCTCTTGCATCCATCGTGTTCAGCACACTTGGTTCCTGACAGCAGAAGAGCTGAAGGTTGGCTGAGATCATCTTTGCATAGTCCTTGTAGCGGTGTACCTTTTTGCATCATGTTTCTATATTATTTGTGTGTAAGTCCACAAAGTAAAATAATGATTTTCTTTCATTACTTCTAGCCTTGTCTTGCTTTCATAACAAGGAGTTGTTCAAAATAGAGAGCAAACATGAATCTGTCCAGAGAGAAGGATCAGGACAATTTGGAAGTAACAGCCTCAGAGTGTTACACGTAAGGACGTTCTGGGAATGTAGAGGTGACAGTGAAGAGCATGAGTTCTGTGAGGATGGAAATGATCTGTATGCAACACACACTGCTGACATTCCTGACAGGGGAGATCGAGAAACTCAGTCTTCTCCTGATGCAGCTCACTCTGGGCCACTTCCTCAGTCACAGTGGGAGGCTCTGGTAGAAGAATGTTCACATCAGTTTTTGAAACGTAACTTTATTCTTCACGGCAGTGTGGATACACTGAGAAGTAACTTGGGGGGTACATATGAGTCTTTGAGATATGTTTTATGTAGTATGGGATTAAGCAGTATTTCAACATTCTGTGAAGAAGAGGGGATTAGTATCACAGAAAAACATATACAGTGTTATGAGAGTGACAATTATTTGACTGAAAATTCTTTACAACTCCCTCAACAGGTGAATCTACCTTATGACAGGGACTGCAGTGTAGTTCAACATAAGACTGTGTGTGTGAATCCAGTAGGACATGAAAGACATCATCGGATGGATACTTCCGAATATCCCCACAGATATCATGAAGATAACAAAGGCCTTACTACAAACTTTGCACTGCATAATAACCACAACAATCAGTTTACAGAGATTGCTTTCCAAGGCAATGACTCATGGGATACCTATAAACATGACGTAACTCCTAGCGATGGTCAGATAAGTAAGTGTTTTCTGGAGAATTGTTACAATAATGATAGATGTAGGGATGTCTTTGGTCAGTGCGCACAGTCACCTTTGCACCGGAAGGACTGTAGCCAAGAGAAGCTGTCCACTAGCAATCAGCAGGATAAAATTTTAAACGAGTCCTCAAATTGTAGTCAGTGCACTAAAATTAGGGCTAGAGGAGAATTTAACAGACGGAGATCTGATAAGTACAGCAAAGTCTCAGCTGAGTTGTCAAGCATTCGTCGGGATAAGGTAAATGACTTTGGAAGAAAACCATGCCTGTTTATGGGAAGTGATAAATCCTTCAATTTCTATTTAAATATGACTCAAACTGATTCAAGCCACTCTAGAGAGAAACCTCAGAAACACAAAATATATAGATTAGAGTTTACCCCTCCTTTAAAACCTTTTGGACATCCAAGATCCTTAGTTCAACAAAAATATAAGAAATCTGGGAAATGCTCCAGGAGTTTCCCAACCCTCACTAAACTTAAGATGCTTCAAACTGGAGAGATAGCATGCCAATTTACAGAATGTGGAAAGTCCTTTTCTCAGTTCTCAGGACACAGAGAGAATTACACAATCCATACTGGAGAAAAACCGTATAAATGTAAAATATGTAAAAGGTCTTTTACCACAGGTTCATATCTGCAAGCTCATCAGAGAATACACACTGGTGAGAAACCATACAGATGTAAAGAATGTGGCAAGTCCTTTACTCATGGCTACTCTCTTCAAGTTCATCTACGGCTTCATACTGGAGAGAAACCTTACAAATGTACAGATTGTGGCAGGTCTTTTGCCGAGGGCTCAACTCTTAAATCCCACCACAGAATCCATACTGGAGAGAAACCCTACAAATGTAAAGAATGTGGAAAGTCCTTTGCCAAACGATCAAATCTTCAAGCTCATAGCAGAATTCATACTGGAGATAAGCCTTACAAATGTACAGATTGTGGCAAGTCCTTTACCAGCAGCTCCTGTCTTCGCACACATCACAGAACCCATACTGGAGAGAAATCTTATAAATGTAAAGAATGTGGTAAGTCCTTTACCCAGTACTCCCATCTTCAAACCCACTACAGAATCCATACTGGAGAGAAACCTTACATATGTACAGATTGTGGCAAATCCTTTTCCAATAGCTATTCTCTTCAAAGGCATCATAAAACCCACACAGGAGAGAAATCTTATAAATGTAAAGAGTGTGGCAAGTCCTTTTCCCAGGGCTCACATCTTCAAGCCCACCACAGAATACATAGTAGAAAGAAACCTTGCAAATGCAAAGAATGTGGCAAATCTTTTGCAGAGGGCTCAACTCTTAAAAACCACCACAGAATCCACACTGGAGAGAAACCTTACAAATGTAAAGAGTGTGGCAAATCTTTTACTGAGGGTTCAACTCTTAAAGCCCACCACAGAATCCACACTGGAGAAAAACCTTACAAATGTAAAGAATGTGGCAAATCTTTTACCATGGCCTCAGCTCTTAAAATTCATCACAGAATCCACACTGGAGAGAAACCTTACAAATGCACAGATTGTGGCAGGTCGTTTACCCAGCATTCACATCTTCAAAGACACTGTAGAATCCATACAGGAGAAAAGCCTTATAAATGCAAAGAATGTGGCAAGTCTTTTGCTGAAGGCTCAACTCTTCAAAAACATCACAGAATCCATTCATAAGAGAAACTTTTCAGATGTAAAGAATGTTCAAAATCTATTTATTACCTGATTTAGAAATCTTAAAGATCATCCTGGAATCCATACTGGAAACAAACTTTACAAATATAAAGAATGTTTTGAATACATTACCACAGGCTGTAGATTTAGAGCACATTATAATATTTAAGCATGAGACAAAAGGAAGAGAAATTACTGACACACTGTTCACTGAAAAAAAAATGGTCTTTAAAATGAGAAGTATGGATAGAAACCTTTATCCAATATTTAACCCTTACTCAATATCAGAGAGTCACACCAGGAAGCCCTATACTGGTATGAATTTGAAAACATTTTACCTACAAATACGTCTTATATTCATTCACTCTGTTGGTTTGACTGAAAGTGGACTGTACAGATATATAGGAAGTAACATTAGAGGGTGTGGCCTCGTTGAAGTAGGTGTGGTTTTGTTTGAAGAAGTCACTGGGAATGGCCCACTGTCACTGTCTCTTCCTGCCTCCTCCCGATCCATATGTAGAATTCTCAGCTATCCAGCACCATGTCTGCCTGCATGCTACCATGCTTCCCCACACGGAGATAATTGACAAAACCTCTAAAACTGTAAGTGTGCCCCTTAAATATTTTCCTTTATAGGAGTTACTATGGTTATGATGTCTCACAGCAATAGAAACCCCAACTAAATAAGATATCCAGTAAGCAATTTCTTTGAACATAAGTTACATATGTACTAATGTCTCATACAGAATTATTCTGAAATCCACTACTAATATCATGTTACATTTGACTAAGCTAGTAATACTTTAAAACATAAAGACTTGTAACAAAGCAGTATTTCTCATAACCATCTAAAATCAAAACTGTTGCATATTTGTGTATTTCAGTGGAACAGGATATTTATATTTGTATGATATAACTTTGATGTAAAGATTATTGATAAAATTTGAGCTTTACGTATATGTTACAGATTATGTATAGTATTAAAATAATTCTTTTGTCTCAATTACTAATAAATAAATTAGGGCTTGTGTTCATTTACTGCTGCCTTGGGATAATGAGTGTCTATTTTATACTGGAAAGGTGTCATTAATGTTAGCCATTCTGTGAATGATATTTCTAACAAAAAGATGTCACAAAAATACAATGGGTAACTGGGAGCTTTCTATGGATGTGCATTGAATTAAATGTGAAATGTAAAGGTGAATACCACAACACAAATTACCTGGTAGTGGAAATAGGAAAAAGGGTTCCTGGAGGAAGTTATTACAGGAGGAGGAGGGAGGATAACATAATAAAAATGTGCCTGAGACAGTCATGGGACATAAGTGATCTGATATGGGAAACAGTAAAGGAAGCTTCCTAAAGGAAGAGAGAGAGAGGCAAATATGGATGGAGAGTACTATATAAGGATATCTGAAACAACTACAATTATATAGTATTAGCTATATGCCTTCAAACTAGACTTCACATAATTCTGTTTATAAAGCTGCATATATAGTTAATTACCTGAGCTGAGAACCCTCTTTCTACAAACTGAAGATCAATTAACTAAAATCCTAATAGCAATCCTGAGAAGTTCTTTTGACTTGTTAACCAGGGCTATCCAAGAGAATCCCAAAACCTATAGCCTATTGCTGCTTTACTTATCTGGCCATAGAAGTGGAAGAGATGTACCCATTGCTAAAGACACACACAATGAACTTCAAAAGACAGGGCCCAGAGATTCCTGAGCCGGAACTGTGCTGAATGCTCCCTCCCTGGGACTAGCTATTATGGTACCAGAAGGTAGTTTCCAAAAAAGACAAGCAATCAAGAGTTTAGCTATGGAGCCTATTCACATATTATTGCCCAATAAATAAGGGTAAAGTAGTGGTACATATACCTTGACAGTAAACAACAGCTCTAATTAGACTTAAGACCCAATCAACCAGAGGGAAAATTATGCTAACTACTTAGTGAAGTCATAGTTATTGAAGGAGATGCCACGGGCACCAATCTACTAAACAAGCAAAATCCTTACAATCTAAATATTTGTCTTTATACCTTCGAATAAATATTGTCTTCACCCCTCATCAAGAAAACTCCTTTTTACAATATACAGTGAACACTACGGAAAAGCACAACCAATCAATGTGCAGAGTTTTGGAGCCTAATATCAATGATAAATGTAGAAAAACACTCATATATCAACGGCTTAGAGACCATTTCAGAAGAGGGAGCAGAAAGACCAGACCATAAGAGCCAGGGGATCAGGGAGTTTGTAGTGACATCATTTCCTTTTTTTTTTTTTTTTTTTTTAAGATTTATTTATATTTTTTTATTTATATGAGTACACTGCAGCTGTCTTCAGACACATACTAGAAGAGTTCATTGAATCCCATTACAGATGATTGTGATCCACCATGTGGTTGCTGGGAATTGAACTCAGGACCTCTGGCAGAACCGTCGGTGCTCCTAACCACTGAGCCATTTCTCCAGCCCCTGTAACATTGTTTCCTAATATCAAAAATGATACCCTTAAAGTCTCACCGACATGTTAGCTAAGCATGAGCTGAATAAGGACACCAACAGACAAGGAAAACACCAAGAGGTCTTAAGTGTGTACAAATCACTATAAATAACTGAAGAATTGTCCATGTTCAATAAAGTTTTTCTCTGAGATTCTTTTGGAACTTTATAGAGTAAAAAATATATAGCACAGTATCTTGCCTCTCAGAACAGAAGTTTTCAAACAGTTTATATAGATTACTGATAGTAGAAGAAGATCTTTAATTAATGAACATTCCCTTAGCAAAGTAAATGACCCATCCAACACACACCATGGGAACTTAATTTTCACGTCCTAGTCCATAATCTTTCAAAAAACATAGAGTTTCCCAAGAGAAGTGATGATGCCTGGATTCTACTCAGAGGGCTTTGTACAGGTTGCCATGTGAGAAAACTACAGTGACCTGGTCTCTGCGGGTGAGGATATATTTCCTTCATGATTCCTTCTGTGTCCTAATGATGTCTTTCAACTGCTATTTTTTTTTTCTTTTTTGAGACAGATTTTCTCTTTATAGCTCTGGCTGTCCTGGAAGTCAATGTAGACTAGGCTGGCCTTGAACTCAGAAATCTGCCTGTCTCTGCCTCCCAAGTGCTGGGATTAAAGGCATGTGCCCACTGCCCAGCTCAATTGCTATTAATAATTGGGCTTGCAATATAAAAATCATGTACAAGGTCAAGGTCAATTTATGCTTATGTAAAAGTCAATCCGTGTGTAGATACAAAGGTAAAGGTTAAGTAATCACAATAATGAAGTGGGAAGTAGAAAAGAGACTTAAGATGGATGAATGCCATGACTCTTATATGAATGGAAGACATCAACATCTCTAATTCTTATTTCACTGGTAAGGATGGTTTTTGTTTTTCTAAGGAGTGCCTGTTGTAGTTTGAGGTGGGAACAGTGTAATTAGTTGGGTAATTCAAGTTTGGATAGAGAAATCTGTGGGATCTCTTGTAGACTGGGGTTGGAAGGGAGGGAATGCTGCAAAACACTCTTTGTTACAGAGCTGTAGATGAAACTTGGGGAATCGATTTGAAAGAGCAGAGGGAGAGGTGAAGATCAGCAATTATCCTACCTACCTCCAGTGTAGACTTTGTGTCTTTGATTCTGCTATATTTTTGGTGTGGGACATTGCATCCAGTAGGAGAGAGTAGGTTAGGGGGAGAAGAGCAGGACCCACTAGAATTAGATGGGCAGAGGGATCCAAAGGCAGGCCACAGTCTGAGACAGCTCGCACTCCAATTGTTAATGGAACAACAGGAAGACCAAGCTGCACACCAACTTCAAATATGTATGGGACCTAGTTCTAGCCCCTGGATGTTCTTTGGTTGGTGATTTAGTCACTGTGAGCCCTCATGGGCCCAGGTTAGTGGACTCTGTAGGTCTTCTTGTGCTGTCTTTGAACCCTCTGCCTCCCTCAATCCTTCCCTCTTCTACCTATCTCCCTGATCGCCACCTAGTATTTGGCTGTGAGTCTCTGCATCTGTTTCCATTAGCTGATGCGTGAAACCTCTTAGAAGACAGACTAGGCTTCTGTCTGTAAGCATAACAGAATATCAGTAGTGTCAGTGGTAGGCTCTCTCCCGTGCACATGTCTCAGTTTGGGCCAGTCCCACAATCTCTACTCCATCTTTATTCCTGAACATCTTGTAGACAGGACAGATTTTTGGGTTAAAGGTTTTGAGAGTTGATTGGTGTCCCTATCCCTCTACTCGAAATCTCACCTGGCTACAGGAGGTGGCCACATTTGTTTCCAAATCTCCAGCTGCTAGGAGTCTCAGCTAGAGTCACCCCCAGACTCCTGGTAGCCTCACCCATCCCAGGTCTCTGTCTCATACAAGAGGTGTTCCACCCACCAATTTTTGTTCTTCCTCCTAACCTTCTCCAGCCCCTCCACCCCACTGTCCTCTAACAAGATCTCTACCTGTTTCCTTCCCTACCCCTCTCCCACTCAGTTTCCTCTTTCTATCTACTTCTGACACACACACATAAACACACACACACACACACACACACACACACACACACACACATATGTATATATTAAGGGATATGAAACTCCTTCTAAATGAGAATCATTGGTCCTTTCCTGTTGCTTAGTTTCTTTGGGCCTGTGAATTATTCCATGATTATCCTGTACATCATGGCCAGTATCTACTTATAAATGAGTATATGTCATACGTGACTTTCTGGGTCTGTGGTACCTCACTCAAATTTCATGACTTTTTTTTTTCCAATAGCTGAGCAATATTGCATTGTGTAAGCATAACCCATTTTCTTTATCTACTTTTCAGTTGAGGGACATCTAGTTATGCCCATGAGTGATTTAGCTGGGTCTTGAGATAGAACTATTTCCGATTTTCTGAGAAAGCACCAAACTAATTTCAAAAGTGGTTGTATAAGTTCGAACGCCACCAGAATAGAGGAGTGTTCCCTTGCTTCACAACTTCTCCAGCATGTGCTGTCACTTTGAGTTTTGATCTTAGGCATTCTACCTGGTGCAAGATAGAATCTCAGAGATGCTTTGATTTGCATTTCCCTTATGACTAGGGACTTTGAACCTTTCTTTAAGTATTTCTTGGCCATTAGAGATTTTTCAGTTGAGAATTCTCTGCTTAGTTCTGCACACCATTTTGAATTGGGTTATTTGCTTTGTTGGTGTCTAGTTTCTTGTACACAGTGTATGATCTGACATGGATCCCAGGTAACAGGTGGGTCAACACAAAGGACCCAAGGCCAGGGCAGGGGCTGCTTCCACTGTCTTCATGGAAATCTCTTTGGGATTGGACCCTCCTCTATAGGCTCCTGGACAAGCTCATGGACTGGTGAGTCAGAGTCTGCTAAACAACACCTGTTGCATCCTGATTTGCCATAGAACACATAAACATACCCTAATTGGCTAAAAAGCTATATATAAGCTTGTGTAATAAACACTAAAGTTAGATCTATACTCTGACGCTGGTCTCTGCAGTCTAAATGCCTGGCATTGTTGTCGACTCCATCTCCATTTATCACCAACCCCCTGACACATACACACTTCCTGTTCGCTGTTCACACAGCTTTTGTGAAGGATGTTGTTTCCCTAATTTTTTTCTCAGCCTATTTCTTTTTTGTACATAAGAGGGCTACTGATTTGTTGAGTTAATTTTGTATGTGGCTACTTTGCCAAAAATGTATATCATCTGTAGGAATTCCCTGGTAGAATTTCAGGAGTGACTTATATATACTATCATATCACCTGCGAGTGTGGATATTTTGACTTCTTCCTTTCCAATTTGTATCCCCTTGTTGTCAGTCAGTTGTCTTGTTACTCTAGCTAGAATTTCAAGTACTGTATTGAATATATATGGAGAAAGTAGACTGCCTTGATTTGTATTCAACTTTAGTGGAATTGCTTTAAGGTTTTCTCCATGTAATTTGAGGTTTTCTATCAGCTTGCTGTATACCTTTATTTTATTTAGGTTTGTGTCTTGTGTCCCTCATCTAAGACTTTTATCCTGCCGGGCGGTGGTGGCGCATGCCTTTAATCCCAGCACTTGGGAGGCAGAGGCAGGCGGATTTCTGAGTTCGAGGCCAGCCTACAGAGTGAGTTCCAGGACAGCCAGGACTACACAGAGAAACCCTGTCTCGAGAAACCAAAAAAAAAAAAAAAAAAAAAAAAAA
>JADRCG010008361.1:57034-157598 GCA_019844195.1 Rhabdomys dilectus
TAGTATATAGTATATAGTATATAGTATATAGTATATAGTATATAGTACAAATATATAAAATATATAATATATAGTATATAATATATAGTATGTATAATATATATATAATTAAAAAAATTCTCTTTATATTTTGATCTCAGCCATTTCCTAGTCCCACCCTTAAAAGTTCCTTCCCCGGTTACCTCTTTCCCTTTCCCTCAGAGAATGGGAACATCCTCTTGGCTATTACACCAACCTGGGACATGTAGTCCCAGCAGGACTAGGACTTCCTTTCCTACTGAGGTGCAACTAGGCAATTCAGAAAGGAGCAAGAGATCCAATGGCAGGCGACAAAGACAGTCCCACTCCAATTCTTAGGGGACCCAGATGTTCTTGGTGTAGCTGTCCTTGGACGGGCAACCTTGGGCTGGACAGTGGAACTTAGCGAACAGTGCACTTCTCAGAGCATGCTGGGGACAGGGGATATGAGGGAGAGGGGGATCTATCTTGTAGGTTTCTGGTGCTGCAGTCAGCTTCAGTTTCTATTGTGACTTTGACTAACTCCCCAGAAGGAACTTAAGTCACAAAGAGACTTGTTTCTTTCTCTCTCTTTCTCAGCTGTATTTGATGTTCCAAGACTCCCTAATGGGTACCAGTTTCACCTATTTAAATATCTGCTTCTCTTGATTTCCTTATCAAGAAAAGTTGCAAGACGTCTGAGGTCACTTATATCCAGGCCTTCTTCCTTTTCTGCCTATTCTTTCTCTCACCCTCTGACCCTCTTGTCCTTGTGGTAATTAACTGAGTAGCCCTACAAGCTAAGGAGGTTCTTTGGGCCCCTATGTAAGGGCAAAGAAGTACTTTTCTTCTTTCTGTGGTCTTCTCGTACTCTCCAAGATTTCTAATTTTCCTCTCCTCTCCATTTTTTGTCTGCAAGACTGATGCTGAGACTCCTCCTCAGCCTGCCCAAATTTTGTCAGTGTCAGGGATGAAGAGTGGCTGACATTGTTTATCTGCAGTATTCTTCCCAGCCACACATTCATATCTGAACAATTAGTTATCCTTCAGTTTCTCTAAATGGAATTTCAGCATCAAATCCTAGATAACTTATAGGAATTAGTAAAAGTAAAATTTCTCTTCAGAAAACACCCCAACACAACAGAATTCAACAAATTCAATTCCAAATGGTTTTACAAATAGCCAATACCCTCTTGAAGTTTGATTACAGATAGCCTCTAACCCCAGGGCCACCAACTTGACTGTCCATTATAGGACAGGGAGCCCCTCCCAACTCAGCTCCCCCCCCCCCAGTTCAGTAAGAAGTCAAACTGATTCCATTGCCCATTAATCCCACAGCTCTTCCCCTATACCCTTTAAAAAATTACTCCTCCATTTCTTTTTTTAAAGGACTAAGAAGGCTGGAAATATTAGAAAACCCAGATTACCATTTGTGGTGGTATATACCTTTAATCCCAGCACTCAAGAGACAAAGGCAGACAGATATCTGTGAGTTTGAGATCAGCCTGGACTACAAAGTAATTCCAGTACAGCCAGGACTGTAACATAGAGAAATCCTGTTTTGGAGGGAAAAAGAGAAAAGCAAAGCAAAGAAAAGAAAAGAAAAAAGAAAAGTCCAAACCATCTAAGATAACTGGGCCCTAGCAGAGAGGACTGTGAACAGGATGGGTAATACCCAGTCCTCTGATTCCTGGATATCAAGGCAGCTTTACTGTACTCTTACCAAGCTCTGCCTCCCCGACTTAAAGCATTTCTTTGACCTTGATCATGCAGCCTAAAGTCCTATTCCTCCACCTTATCACAAAGCATAAGTTCCGTACTGTGTAACCCTGCTACTGTCTGATGCAAGACCTTTCCCACCTTCCCCCTCCAAAAAAATCTTTAAGAATACACAACTTGCTGGATGTGGTGGCTCATATTTTTAGTTGCAGCACTCAGGAGTAAAAGTAGGTAGATCTCTGTATGTTTGAGGCTAGCCTGGCACATGATGAATTTCAAGACACTCAGTTATACATAGTAAGACCCTGTCAATTTTTTAAAATTTAAAGCAGTATTTGAAGGCCTTTTATCTTGCTCTCCACTATTGGACTCTATGCCTTTTGACTCTATAACTCTCGAACATGTTATTGACACAGAATAATTCAGATAGGTGACAGGGGCTCACCTGTTTCTGGGATGCTAGACATGTACTGAGCTTTGTAAAAGCCCTGTTAAGATCACCAGTCATGCCGGGCGGGTGGTGGCGCACGCTTTTAATCCCAGCACTTGGGAGGCAGCGGCAGGTGGATTTCTGAATTCGAGGCCAGCCTGGTCTACAGAGTGAGTTCCAGGACAGCCAGAGCTACACAGAGAAACCCTGTCTCGAAAAACCAAACCAAAACAAACCAAACCAAACAAACAAACAAACAAAAAAAACCAAAATCACCAGTCATTTGACTAAGTTCTTTTGAGTTTGTATTGTGAACAATTTTGATGTTTCTTTTTCGGAAAAGGCAAATAGATTTCGGGGTATCTGTTCCCAGCTGTGCAGACTGTCTTGAGCAAAAAAACTTGCCAAACCTGCTGGACTACATTTAATGTCAAAATTAGTGCTTTAAAAACATCACAGATGCTTCGAGAAACCTAAACAAGGTTTACAAATGATTGCTTTGACTATTGAAGAGGCAGAGTTAAACAATAATGGGAGTGTTTTAAACTGCTTTTTGTTGTTGTTTTGCTTTGCTTTTAAGACAGGGTCTCTAGCTCAGTCTTGACTCAAACTCCCTTTGTAGCTGATATCTTTGAACTTCTCATTCTTCTGTCTCTACCTATCCAGTGCTGGAATTACAACTGCGTGTGACCATGCCTGATTTATATGGTGCTGGGTACTGAGGGCCTCTTTTATGTTAGACAAGCCTCTACCAACTGTGTTATTTCCCAGCCTTTTTTTTTTTTTTTTTTTTTTTTTTTGGTAGACTTTTCCTCTCACAACCTTCAGTAAACTCTAGAATCTGTGTCTGGTTGATCTTGCAACTATTTCCTTTTAGGGCTTACTGGATGAACCCATCTGGTGGGCTATCAAAGGAACTGGTACAACCGATGCTGCTAAAGAGACAGTGTTGTGATTGCTTTCAACATGTTCTTTATTTGCATGAAAGGTTTGCTGTGATTGCTGCAAGTATTGCTTCTCTGTTTCTCTAAGTAGTCTCTAAGTTGGTTGGTCAGTTCATTTGAACAGTCTAGAGACACTCAGCTCAATTAAAGCCTTCTCCTGATGAAAGCTATAGAGACAGGGCTCACTGGTTAAGAGCACCAACTTCTCTTCCAGAGGACCTAGGTTCAATTCCCAGCACCCATGTGATGACTCAAAATTGTTTATAACCCCAATTCCAGGTGGTTTGACACCTTCTCGTGGCCTTCTTGGTCACCAGACATGTGGTGCAGATATGTACATACAGGAAAAATACTCATACATGTAAGATTTTTTTTTAAAGGGCTTCTCTTTGAGTGGTCCTTTTCAATTTAGCAGTGTGAACTGAATTGGTAACAGAAGAAAAAGCTGCAGAAGTGGTCTTGTGTTGCCAAAAGTACAGATGTTGATAACTACACATAGGTAGACTGTCCTGTAAAAAGTGACAAGGTCTCCCACACCTTGTACCACAAAAGTGATGATGGAATTAAAGAGGACTGAGAACTGAGGCTAAAAAAGATGAAAGTCTGCATAGAGCCAGACTAGAGAAATATAGGCCCTGGCCTCTGCCCAAGTTTAAAAGGGATATTATCTTAGTTTGCTTGCCATTGCTCTAATAAAGACCATGACAAAATCAAATAAAGGAGGAAAGGGTTTATTTTATCTTATAGCTTATGTAGTTCATCTTGAAGTGAAATCAGGACAAGGACACAAGGCAGGAATCTAGAAGCAGGATCTGCAGCAGAGACCATAGAGGAACATTACCTATTAGCTTGCTTCCCATCCTTACTCTGACTCCTTTTTTATATAACGTAGAACTGTCTGCCCAGGACTGGCACTGTTCACAAATGAAGTGAATCCTCAAACACCAATCGTTAATCAGTAAAATGCCCTCACAGAGTTGTCTACAGACAAAAATGTCTGGTGACATTTTCTCCTTTGATTTTCTCTTCTTAGATGACTATCCTGTATTAAGTTGACAAAGAGAGTTAGCACACATGTCAAGCGAAGGGTCTTAAGACATACCTAGCCTAGGTTACTTGGTTACTGTTGAGGTATGAAGACACCTGATAACTGTGGCCCACCAAAAACCCATAATGCCGGCTATTAATAAGAGCTAAGGAATCCTGACTTTCTAGGCTTATATAGAAACATAATTGTAGAGCTTATAGTCCTAATATTCTAGTCACCATCTTAAATTGGGTTATAACTCCCTATGAGGTTACAAAGACAGTCTGGGTGGAAATCGTGTCAAATTGGGCAACAGTAAATTATTTCTTGAATATGTAGTGACCATAAATTCAGAATCAAACGTGTGATAAATCTAAGCTATTTCTGAGCAACCTTAATCATGAGCAGTGGGCTTTTTATATTATACATACCATCTTACTGCAAAATAGTAATTTTGCCTGAAGCACTTCCATTCAGAACTGAGATTATTGCATGCTATGCACAATAGTGTTTTTATTATTCATTCAGTTTTCTGCTCTTATAACAGAATGTTTTAATTCTGGAAAACAAGGACCTTTAGTTTCTTACTACTGCTAAGCATGTAAGTGTAAAGTTAGTGTGTCTGTGTCTTTTTATTGTGTAAGGGTATTTGATTAGATTTTTTTTTTTTTACATTTTAAATTATGTGTAGTTTGGTAGGTATGTGCATGTTGCCGTGTCCATGTGGAAGTTATAGGATAACTTGCAGAATACAATTATTCCCTTCTACCATGTCGATGGGTACCCAATAGTCACCATGTAAAGAGAAAGAATGAGGCAGAATGGCTTTTAATAGCTCTCTCTGTAACCTATGTGAAGTTCGTGAATGAGTGTGATGGGGGAATGTATCTAGATAGGTAGGGAAGAGGTGGGAAACATTTACATGTAGAAAGGAAGGACACAGGGAGATGAGTAAAAAGGGAAGGTAGTAACAGATTCTTAGGTGGAAGGGAGACTCAGAACAGTTAAGGAAGGTTGAGTTTGTGCTTGAATATGTCCAAAAGAAAGATTTTCAAGGGTGTCATTTAGGGCTGGATTTAAGGAAGACAGGCTAGTTAAGAGGCTTTATTAAGAAAACTATTTCTCCTGAAGCTATGGGTCCGTGAAAGCCTAGATAGAAGGAAACCAGGACTCTAGATCAAAGTAGGAAATCTACTTTCAGGCTGGTGTTTAATGTGGAATGGAGGAATCAGCTTTCTTACTGCAGGCATGTGTACAGTAGCCAAGTTTCATTACAGGAGAAACTATGTTCTTTCTTTTTGAGAGTTGGTGTCAAGTTTAGGCTCATTGCTATTATGGTGTCACAGAGTGAGTGAGAAGGAATGGATGACATGAGACCCATCCTAGATCCTAAGAGTTCACTGCCACTCCAAAGGGTATTCCTAGATTAGGGCAGTCCTCCTGTTTAGCCATAAGGGATTACAGACTACGTAGGTTGGGGTACTCCACAAAGAAGAGTGGATTTCTAGCGTGCAAAAGTAAAACCCAGCTTTACATTGGAGCCACCTGTCTTATACAGGTTGGTCTCAAATTCCTAAAAATACATGGCATCTTTTTAGTTATTTTATTCTGATTTGACATTTTTCAGTGGAATTTCAAAAGTCATTCCATTATGATTAGGCCTGGAATAAACTGTTTTGGGGGCTTCTAAAATTTTTTTCTGGGTGTGGTCACATAAGATGTACTCAAATTCCATTTAAGAAGGTGTGGCACATGAAAGTTTCTATGAGGGAGACCAGTTAGACTTTCTCTTCCCTGCATTAAGAGCCCAACCTGAGGAATGTCAAATAGTCCTTGGTAAAATTACAGATTCAACTTCCTCTCTCCAGATAAGAATATGCTTAGCAAGCCCCTGGGATTTATGGAATGCCTCTCTGTGCAAATGGAGTATTTCCAGAACCTTAAGCCACAACAAAACTTCACCCTAAGAAGATCCTCTTTCCAGTCTCCAAGGTTTATATAGAGCCCTTGATTCACCCTGAATAAAGGGTATGCACACAAGCCATTTTATTGAATATCTTCTAAGAGAGCTGTAACATGAAAATACTCAAAGGGAGACCAGGATGCTGCAGATCTCACCCATTCTCAGCTCCCCTTCATCCTTCCAGCCTGGTGTACAGTGGCATCTGGACACCCTAAGGGAGGAAGCAGAACATGGAACTACAAGGAGGTGGACCTTCTAAATACTATAGTTTGTATTAGACTCAGAAGGATCACAGGAATTCAGAAAATGCCACAATACTTGCATAAATTATTTAGGCTGAGTGAATTAATCTTCTAGTTTATGTGTATGGAATCTGTGTTAGAACATATCATGGCTTCAAAGCTTAAGCTTTTTTATTAGGAATCTCTAAGTACCAGCAACAATGCTTTATAGATGATAGAATGATAGTATTATTTTTTTTTAAATGGAAGGGACTAGATATCATCTTAAAGAGACAAATTGGGGTGGCCCAGCAGTATATCCTACTCCCTGTGCCCAGGTATTAGTGGGGTCTCAACACTATCTGAGGTTGATCTGTGTCACCAGATAAAATGTTTGGAGACTACAGAATTCATCAGTTTCTTATCAGTTGAATTTAGATGTATAGTGCCTTATATCTCACCATTTCTCTTGCATGTATTTGTGGAGTGCTTTAGGATTTGGTTGCCTTTGAGGATGTGGATGTGAACTTCACTGAGGAAGAGTGGGCTTTGCTGGATTCTTCTCAGAAGCATCTATACAAAGATGTAATGCTGGAAATCTACAATAACCTTGCCTGTGTTGGTAAGAGTATCATCATCCCTTCACTTACTCATTAGAGAACACGAATTCGGGTTATCAATGTTCTACTGTGTCATGGATGTGGAAAGAATGGAATTTGGTGAATAAATCAGACAGTTACAATGTACACCAAAACTATAAATGATAGTTTTTATGCAATATATAATAATTTTTCATGATGTACCTGAAATTCCTTTTTAGAAAACAAATGGGAAGACCAAAGCATGGAAGACGAGCACACAAATCCTAGGGGAAGTCAAAGGTAAGGTCCATGTAGAGGCAGAGATTCCATGAATTAATCTTAATATACTGTGAAATTTAAAGAAAAAGAAATATGCAGAGACTTAAACTTAATCATCTTTAGTTCATTTGGAAGCAATTCTAAGAAATGCATTTTAAGACAACTCTGTGGGAGCCATATTAGAAAATCACAAGTCCACTTGATTGCAAACCGTTCACTTTTACCAGAATGTTTATACTTTCTCCTATTTTGGAGTAGACCATATCCAAGTCTGACTAATAATCAAAACGTGAGTAAAACCACTATTGCTAATGTCTGTTTCATTGTTCTAACAGAATGTGTATGTTTGAGAGACTGTATGAGAGTACCGAAGGTGGTCAATCTGGAGACATCTTCACCAAGACACCAAATCTGACAAACATCTTCCCTGGTACAAAAGTTGAGCTTGATGAAAATGGCAGGATGCAATATAAATGTGAACAGACCTGGAAAACTTTGAATTCTGTTACAACTATTCAAACATATACGCAAAGCCCCAGTGTGAGTAGGCCTTATAATGTATGCGGCACATCCATTGGTTTTCCTAGCTCACTTGGAAGACATCAAGAAACTCCTGTTGGAGAAAAGCACTGTGAACAGAAGAAAAAAATTTGTCTTTCTGCTAAATCATTTTACACTCATGAAAGAAATGACAGTGCAGAAATTGATAATGACTACAACCCATTTGGTAGATCTCAGAGTTCTTTTGGTTCCTGTGAAAGTTATGGAAGAATTAATATAAGGAAAAGGTCCTATGAATGTAAAGTGTGTAGTAAATCTTTCATGTATCCTTCTTTGCTTCAAAAACACGAAATAACTCACTCCAATGAAAAACCCTACGGATGCCTACAATGTGGTAAAGCTTTCAGAAATCTCAGTTCTCTTCAAAAACATAAAATAGCTCACACTGAGGAAAAGCCTTATAAATGTCATTATTGTGATAAAGTGTTCATCTGTCAGGGATCACTTCAGTCACATATAAGAGTCCATACTGGGGAAAAGCCTTATGAATGTACACAGTGTGGGAAAGCCTTTAGAGTTAACAGTTCCTTTTGGCGCCATAAGAAAGTCCATACTGGGGAAAAGCCCTATGAATGTAAACAGTGTGGTAAGTGCTTCATTTACCCTTCTCTACTTCAAACACATGAAAGAACTCACAGCGCAGAAAAACCCTATAACTGTAAACAATGTGGTAAGGCCTTTAAGTCTCACAGTTCCCTTCGTGTCCATGAAAGAAATCATACTGGGAAAAAGCCCTATGAATGTAAACAATGTGGCAGGTCCTTTATTTATCCCTGCTTACTCCAGATACATGAAAGAACTCACAGTGGTGTCAAGCCCTATGGATGTAAACAGTGTGGGAAAGCGTTCAGACGCCTCAGTGACCTTCGAGTGCATGAAAGAATTCATACTGGAGAAAAACCTTATGAATGTAAACAATGCACTAAATCTTTTATTAATCGGTATTTACTCAAAATGCATCAAAAATCTCATACTGGTGAGAAACCCTATAAATGTAAGATGTGCAGTAAAGCCTTCATTTATCCCTCCTTACTTAAACTACATGAGAGATCTCACACTGGGGACAAACCCTATCCATGTAAACAATGTGATAAAGCCTTTTTTTTCCCCTCCTTACTTAGAATACATGAAAGAACTCATACAGGGGAAAAACCCTATGCTTGTAAACAGTGTGGTGAAGCCTTCAAAAGTTACAATTCCCTTCAGAGACATAAAAGAATTCATACTGACATAAAGCCTTACCAATGCAAACATTGTAGCAAAAGCTTCGTATGTCAGAGATCCCTTCAGTTACATAATAGAACTCATACCGGAGAAAAACCATATAAATGTGAACACTGTGGTAATTCCTTCAGATATCACAATTCCCTTCAAAGACATAAAAGAGTTCACACTGGGAAAAATCTCTATGAATGTAAACAGTGTGCTAGGTCCTTCATTTATCCATATTTACTCCAAATACATGATCGAACTCACTCGGGGGGAAAACCGTATGACTGTAAACAGTGTGGGAAGTCCTATATTTATCCTTCCTTACTTCGAATACATGAAAGAACTCACAGCGCAGAAAAACCCTATAACTGTAAACAGTGTGGTAAGGCCTTTAAATCTCACAGTTCCCTTCGTGTCCATGAAAGAAATCATACCGGGGAAAAGCCCTATGAATGTAAACAATGTGGCAGGTCCTTTATTTATCCCTGCTTACTCCAGACACATGAAAGAATTCACAGTGGTGTCAAACCCTACGAATGTAAACAGTGTGGGAAGGCCTTTAGAGGTCCCAGTTCCTTTCGGGTCCATAAAAAACTTCACAGTGGGGAAAAGCCCTATGAATGTAAACAATGTGGTAAGTGCTTCATTTATCCATCCTTACTTCGAATGCACGAAAGAACTCACAGTAGTGAAAAACCCTATGGTTGTAAGCAATGTGCTAAAGCCTTTAAATCTCGTAGTTCCCTCCGAGAACACGAAAGAAACCACACCGAGGAAAAATCCTATCAATGTCAACAGTGTGGTAAAATCTTCAGACGTTACAGTTCATTTCAAAACCATAAACAAATCCATGCTGTAGAAAAACTCAATGAATGTAAACAATGTGGTAAGATCTTCATTTATCCTTCTTTGCTTCGGAGGCATGAAAGAATTCATATTTGTGGACGAACCTATGTATGTAAATAATTTGATTAAAGCTTTGCCATATCACGATTCTTTCAGGAGAGAGAAATTTCATTTGTAGTGGGGGTAGATATGAATAATGTGGTAAATTAATTTTACAGTTCTCTTCAACTGCGGGGGGGGGGGGAATTCATATGTAACAGTATGAGTGTACAGTGAGTAGCCTTCTGAAGTAACCATTCCCTTCAAATGTATGGAATGACTCATAATGGAAGTAGAACCATGTTTCCTAAGACATTAAAAATTGTTATTTTAGAAGGGAATCTGTGAATGTAAACAATGTGAAAACTCATATGTAGTGAAAAGTTTGGAGTTTTGGGTTTTTTGTTTTTAAAAACACGGAAATATTATAAGAGTCTGTTTTCATTTTTCTCCCAGGTATAGAGTCTGGGGCTGCTTCACAGAAGCTGATTATGATTTGCTTTGTGCTCTAGCACGGGTATGGTTTTGCCAGCTGCAGGTAGTTTCTGCGATTGTGTGACATTTGGAATTCTGGGGACTTTTCAGAGGTTATATAAATGCTGGAGCCCCAAGAGGCAGCGTTGTTGGTGGTGGGTTGCTGGTGAGTTGCTGGTTGCTTGCTGGTTGCTCTTGGTCACCATTTGTTAAGTAGTCTTGTGCAAAGAAACAAGAAGAAGCAGTTAGAGATCCTGACAGCAAAGATCAAACTTGCACCTAGGAACTCGACACTCCTGATAAGCAGGAAATAATCTGACAGTGACATTGCCCCCTTTTCCCCTCTATCTTTTTTTCTCCCCTATCTAGCGTTAGAGGGTTATAAGGCTGAAGAAAAAGAGTGGAGAAGGGTGAAAGAAAGATCCCACAAAGCAGCACAAGCCAGCTATAAGTGGTGCCCAGATGTGGGGCTAGGCAGAATGGGAAATTTGATTTCAAATGTCATAGAGAAAACAGCAGGGACAAAGGAATGGAGTTTTTCTTTCGAAACACCAGCAAAAAAATTTATTGCAGCTGCTTCCATTGGGACATCTCTTGCTCTGCTCCCAGAGATGATTTTCTGGTCTTTCTTTTTTCTTCCTCCTATATTCTGTTTCAAAAAAGCTTGGGAGAATGGCTGGGAAAACTGCTGGAAATGGAGGAACCCAGAAAACAATTAATGGCTGACATGGGAAAACAGAAGGGTTCACTCTGCTCTGTATACTCTGAAAGGCTTGCAGAGCTGGCTGTGCAACTGGAAAAAATGTGGGTTAAAGTGCTAGAGAGGCGAGGAGCACCAGAAAAGGGAGAACAAAAGGCCCTGTTCCAGAAACTGAACAAGGGAACAGGAGTTTCCAGAGGAGGAAAGAGGGAAAGAAACTGTACCAGAGGGCAGTTAGGTCAGAGAAAAACTGACAAGGTAAGAGGACAGTCTGAGGAAACAGCCCATTGTAAAAGGAAGAGTTCATCTTAAACATGGCCCCCATTGTAAAAGGAAGAGTTCATCTTAAACATGGCCCCAGATTATGAAATCATCAGTTTTCCCAGTAGTCATACGTCATATGCCTGCTAACAGAGAGAAACAAGCTTGTGATAAGATAGGATGGTGTCCTATCGAAATGATAAATCTAAGGCATTTTAAAGAGACTGATTTCAAATGGGATGCACTTGCCTTATATAAAACAAATTCTAAACGATTGGGTTATTCAAAATAGAATTATTCTCCAAGACTGGGAGGCATTGGTGACAGCTGTACTGGAGGCCAGTCTGCAGTCACAATGGTTAACATGGTGGGGGGGGGAAAGCTGTGAATATTGAATAGCAAAATAGAGCAAGGGAAATGAATATAATAGTCAAAGATCAGTTTCTGTGTGAAGGGTGGTACACTAATATAAAAGAACAAACTCAATTTCATGATACTGCTAGAGAACAATGGCATTTACTGGCCCTAGGAGTTTGGGCCAAAATTACAAAGCTCAGTGAAAGGTCCTCCTCATTTACAAAGATTATACCAGGCTCTGAAGAAGCCTTCACTGATTTTTGTTTTTAAACAAAGATTAACCTCAGTTGTGAACTGAGTCATATCAAACTCGGATGAAAGGCAGGTGTTGATAGAGACCTTGAGGTTTGAAAATGTGAATACCAAATATGATATAGCTATTAGCAGCATGGGCAGTGCTTATGGAATAATGGATAAAAGATATGACCAATATGGTTCTATCATGTACCATGTTAATATCATAGGTCAAGCTAGAGGTCTCTGACATAAAAATACCCAGTGCTTCAACTGTGGGAAATAGAGTTATCTGCAAAGAGACTGTGACCAAGCCCCTACAGGCCTCAGATCTCAAAATGCTTGGTGCTTCAAATGCAGAAAACACAGTCATTTGCAACAAAATTGTAAACATGGTATCTCTAAGGGATATGGTTTTTCTATATATAAACCAGAATGAAGGCCTAGGCTTCCAGGGGTGTGCAGGCAATGTAGCAAGGCTTATCATTAGTATCCAAGACAATTTCATACAGCCAGGAAACAAAATTGGGGTTCTGGCTCAAGGCTCCATAGCAACAAGTATGAGCCTTTGGTCTCTTGTCAGCCAACGAGTAATGTGCAGACTGAAAATCTGCAACTAAGGTTTACAGATCCAATGCATGCTACTGCAAGCAGTGCTGATCTAGACTTGACTCTAGATAATGTTTCTGTTTATAATTTCCCACTACACACAGCACAGTTAATGACTTAAAGCAGAAAGGGGGAAATTTAGTGACGAATTTGGAGTTTTGGTTTCCTTAAAACACACAGAATTATTATAAGACTGTGTTTTTCTTTTTAATCCCAGGTGTAGGGTATGCAGTTCCTTTACAGCCACTATGATTTGCCTTGTGCTCTAGCAAGGGCATGATTTTGCCAGCTGCAGAAAGTTTCTGTGATTGTGTGACATTTGGAATTCCGAGAACTTTTCAGAGGGTGTATAAATGCTAGGGTCAGGAGAAGTGGGTTGTTATTGGTAGGATGTTGGTTGGTGGTTGGTTGCTGTTGGTTATTGCTGTTTGCAGGTTGTTAAGTAGTTATGTACAAAGAAACAAAAAGAAGAAGAAATTAGATATCCTAACAGTAAAGATCAAACTTGCCCCGAGGAACTCTAAATCCCTAATCAGCAGGAAGTAGTCTAAAATAATGCTGCTCTCTTTCCCCTCTCTTTTTCTCTCTCCTGTCTAGCATTAGATGGTTAAAAGGGTAGAAGAAGCGGTAGAGAAAGGTAGAAGAAAAAAGAACCCACAAAGTAGAAAAAGCCAATTAGAATTATTTTCCAGCTTCCTTTAAAATGTAAGGAAAAGTTTATAAAACAAAATTTCTGTAGATATTAAAAAGGGTGAAGCCTTCGTGTGTTGTTTCTTAAGGTCATCAAAAATCTTTTATAGAAAAGTCCTGTTGAAGAAACTGTATCATTACGGTTGAAGATTTTGAGGTCTTGATATGCCCAAACTATTACAGTGTGGTACACAGTCTCCTGCTGCCTGCGGATCAAGGTGATGAACCCTCAGCTCCTTCTCCAGCACAATGTCTGCTGTCTGCCTGCCTATCACTATGTTTTCTGCCATGACCAAAGTTGAAAGAAGCATGCTTTAATAGCTGCAGTGTACTCATATGAAACCTTTACTGGAAGGGAATTTATCAATTTAATCATATTTATATAGATTAATGAGTAATGTTAGTGGCTTTTTAAAAAATGTGTTTGTCTAAGTTTGGATTCTATGCCTGACAGTAGATGCCAAATGTTAGTGGCTTTTTATAAAGTGTGTAAGTTTTTCTCTTAACCCAGCTAGCTCCCAAATAATTCACTCTGGATTATTATATGTATTTAACAAGCTTTAAGAGCATAAGAACTTGCCGGGCGGTGGTGGTGCACGCCTTTAGTCCCAGCACTTGGGAGGCAGAGGCAGGTAGATTTCTGAGTTCGAGTGAGTTCCAGAACAGCCAGGGCTACACAGAGAAACCCTGTCTTGAGAAACCAAAAAAAAAAAAAAAAAAAAAAGGACAAGAACTGAGCAATATTACTCTATTTTAATCCTCTAAACTAATCTGGCTACCTCCTAGCCAAATTTTTATGCTTGCATTTTAGTACTGATCTAGTTCTCTGGACTCCAGGTACTTTCTCAAAGTGTCTGCTGGACTCTCTCTTGGTGGTAATCCCCACTACCTCCCTCCCTGTCTCTCTTTGTCTCTCTCTCTTTCCCTTCCTCCCTGCCTGCCTCCCTCTCTCCTTCCTCTTCCTCCTCCCCTAGCTAAGACAAAGTCCAGTCCAATGCTCTCTCCTGCCCAGTCATTGGCTGATCAGCTAGCTTTATTGGCCAATTAGGGAACAACTGGGGAGCAATGTTTACATAACATTGACACAGGCAATTTTTAGAATAAGGATTGTTACCAAATATGGGAGCATGGAAATCAGCATTTGAATAATATAGGGGTAGTTTTTACATGACACAATAACTTTATGCCTAAAGGATGTTGCTCAAATTTGTATATGAAACCAAAGGGTCCAAGTGAGGATGCTTCAAGCCCACTTGGGAGGGAGAAGAAAGCAATCACAGGACAGATGAGGGAGGGAGGGACCTGGGCAGGAGAAGGAAGGGGGAAGAGAAAAGGGAAACATGATCATGACTGGGGGGAGGAGACAGGAGTGAAGTTCTGAGGGCTAGCAGAATGAATGGAAACAGATACCAACTCAGGAGGTGGGAGATGGGGAGACTCTCTAAGATGTACCAGAGACCCAGAAGGTGGGAGACTCTCAGGAATCAAAAGGAGGGACCTTAGATGAAATGCTCAATAGTGGGGAGAGGAAACTTGTAGAGTATACTTCTAGTAGAAAGACAAGACATCAAGTGTAGGGATGGGGTTGCCTTCCCACAGTCAAAAATTCTGACCCAGAATTGTTCCTGTGTAAGAGAACTACAGGGATAAAAATGGAGAAGAGACTGAGGGAAAGGAGGGCCAGTGACCAGCCCAACTTGAGATCCAGCTCAAGGGGAGGCTCCAAGGCCTGACACTATTACTGATGCTATGGTGTGCTTACACAGAGGAACCTAGCATGACTGTCCTCTGAGAGGCCCATCAAGCAGGTGACTGAGATAGATGCAGATATTTACACTCAACCAATGGACTAAAGTTGGGGACCCCTGTCGTTGAATTTGGGAAAGGCTGGAAGAAGGTGAAGGTTAGAGTGACCCCATAGGAAGATTAGCAGACTCAACCAACCTGGACCTTCCACAAAACCTTTAACTTACAATCTGTCATGCCTACAAGATGTGCTGTAGTAATGCAGTTGTAGAAGTTGTGGGAATATCCAACCAGTGACTGCTCCAAACTGAGACCTATATCACGAGTGGGAGCCCATGTCTCACACTGCCTGGATAACTATGAACCAGAGGCAGAACAGCCCAGAGACACCAGATTGAACAAAACATGACTGGCAAACATGTCAATGACAAATATTCTACAATACTCATGGATCTGTCATCAGAGAGGCACCATCCAGCAATGGAAGAAGAGTCAGAGACCTATAGCCAAACACTAGGGTGGCTCTACAGAAGAAGAGGAGGAAGGATTGTAGGAGCAAGAGATATCATGTTCTCAACAAGAACATGTCCTACAGAATCAACTTACCAGGACCCACAGAGGATCAGAGAGACTGAGTGAAAAATACAAATTTTGTACAGGTGTTTTGACTGATGTCCTCTAAATATACCTTGTAGTTGTTAGCCTGGTAGTCTTATAGGATTCCTAACATATGGTAATGGGTGGCATCTCTAACTCTTTTGCCTTTATCTTTAGACCTTTTTTCTGCTACTGTTTTACTTCATCCAGCTTTGATATGATCATTTGTGTCTGACCTTATTATATGTTGTTATGACACATTCAAGGGATAGCCCTAAAAAGCCTGATCATTTTTTTTCTTTGAAGGTAGTTGGAGAAAGAATGGGTCTAGAAAAGAGTGGAGGCAGTAGGAGAGATTGTAAATTGTGGTTGGGATGTAGTGTATGAAACCAGAAGAAAGTTTCCCAGCCTTTTGTGTTTCATCTTTGAAAACTCTGTTTAGTTTTATGTTCCACTTTTAAACTAGGATTTTGTTTACCTCATTTTTAGATTCTTGAGCCCCTCTATGTTCTAAATATAAACCTGCTGTCCAATGTATAGCTGGTAATGATTTTTCACTTTCTTTATGCTACTTCACCACCTAAAGGATGGGTGCAAAGAGCGCTTTAGTTTTATGAGGTCCCATTTGTCGATGGTCTTCATGTTTGTGCTTGTGCTCTTTTGGTCCTGTTCAGAAACTACTTTCCTGTCAATTCAATGATTTACACAAAATCTTTCTTCTGCTAGTTTTAGGATATCATGATTATGTTGCAGTCCTTTTTGATACTTCTCAAAATGAGTTTTGTACAAGGTGAGGGACAGATCTAGGTTTTTTTTTTTTTTTATGTCGAACTATGCAATTTAGTAAGCACAATGGAAAATGTTGTGTTTTCTCTATAATGTCACATCAGTTTCCAAGATCATATGGCTGTAGCAGTTTGGTTTTGTGTGTGAGTCCTCAGTTCTACTCCATTTGTAAGTGAGCCCATTTTTAAAGACAATATCATACTGTTTTTAATACTATACCTCTTGAAGTTAACACAGAAAATGGAATGGAGATGCCTCTAGGCATATTTTTGTCATTAAGGTTTTTTTTTTTTTTTTGCTCTGGGTATTATTTTGTTTGTTTATTTACACATGTACTTCAAGATTATTTTCAGTTTCTTTGAGGACTTGAATATTTTTTGGATATTGCTTTGACTATATAACTTGTTCTTGGCAGGGTAGATATTTATACAAGGTTATTCCTGCCAATCATAAACATTTGAAATCTTTACATTTTCTGTTTTCTTTTTCAGTGTTTTAAAATTTTCCTCTTTTCCGTTCAGTACACGTGGCTTATGTCTTAACTCTAGCATTCCTCAGATTATTCTGTATCTTTACTAGAAATAGTTTCTCTGTCTTTCCCAATGTTTTCTTCTCCTCTTTCTATGATCATAATTCTGATAGCTGCTCTTTTCTTGGTATGCCCCAATTCTATCATGTTTCTTTCATATACAGTTTTGAGTTTCTCAATACCTGTTATTGAGTGATCCAGTTTACCCTTACTTGGTTTTCTATTCTCAACTTTCTGTTTGCAACACCAGTGTTGTTAGAGTTTTATTACACTGAGGTTTGTATTTCCTTTATTAGGCTTTTCCGTTCAGAATAGTTTCAGATTGTGTTTTCTTGAAAAATTCATACTCTCTTTTCTTATTAAAGTTTGACTTCTCTATTTAATTGTCCTTGACTCTGTGTTCTTCAAGTACTTTGACTGTATTTACTGTCACTCTTTTGAATTCTTTGTAATTTCTACAATTATTCTCCTTAGAGGGTCATTTCCATGAGATTTTTAATTTTTGGAGATGAAATGTTACTTTGTTTTTTCATGTATTCAAAATTTGTTATTTTTAGTAAACACAATGATATCATTTCTACTTTGGAATTTACATATGTTGAATTAGTAGTTTTGTTGGAGTAGGTGGTGATTTTTTCACAAATCACCTTTGTTCTTTCATTAGAAGTGTTTACCTTGTCCAAAAGGGCGAAACTCAAAGAAGTCTTGTGAAGATTAAAACAATTTACTATTTTTATCTTGTGTACATTGGCAGGATTCTCACATGTAAGCTTATGTAAGCATGCATGCTTGTTACTTGTGAAGACCAGAAATAGGCACTGGATTCCCTAAACCTAGAGATTCCAATAGTTCTGAGTTACAATTTTAGTGCTGGAAATAGATCCCAAGTGTTCTGAAAGAGCAGCAAGTAGCTTTATACACTGAGCCACATCTTCATGTATAATGTCGGGGCCTTGATTTACTGTGTCTACTAGTATTTTATGATACAGAGTGAATTAAAATCTTCTTTCTCATGGCTTAATCCTCCCTTTCAATAATTAGAAAAATAAGAATCTTCATAAAGTTTCATTTGACAGTGGAAAGTTGTTCTGGGTCTCAAATGTGGATAGAGCAACTTAAGAATGCTAGTAAGAGCTGGGCGGTGGTGGCACACGCCAATAATCCCAGCACTTGGGAGGCAGAGACAGGCGGATTTCTGAGTTCGAGGCCAGCCTGGTCTACAGAGTGAGTTCCAGGACAGCCAGGGCTACACAGAGAAACCCTGTCTCGAAAAAACCAAAAAAAAAAAAAAAAAAAAACCAAAAAAAAAAGACAAAAAAAGAATGCTAGTAAGGTATTGTGTATCTATCTTTAACTCTGTGTCATATATGGTGACTACATATTTTCTATGTTTGCCAGTTGGAAGATCAACAAGGTGTATCTTTATAAAAGACTAACATAAACCAAGAGAAATACTGGTTTAGAGGAAGTATAAATTTATATTACTCTCATAACTCAGAAATTTATATATACATATATATTTGTAGATAGATAGATAGATAGATAGATAGATAGATAGATAGATAGATAGATAGATAGAGATATGTGGTAAGCATAGTGTTAACATACTCTGTTCTTGCTAGAAATGAGCAGGTGAGGATCAGGGCTGCACAGTTGCACCTTAAAAGTCAGGACATGAACCCATCCTTCACAGGCAATCTCATCAATATACTAATTCATTTTCTTTTAATGTTTATTCTTAAATACCTAAGACAACCTAGTTTTTCATTCTTCTTAGATTATGATGTTAATGTCAGTAATGAAGAGACTACATTTTCATAATCACTCATGCCAAGAAAAAAATGATAGTATTGATACCCAGTCCTGTTTGAAAGACAATTCACCAGTCCCATGTGATTAAGTCTTATGGTTATCCTCCATCAACAAATCTTGTTGAAGAATTTGTCAGTGTACTTCCTGTTCTACAAATTTAGTACTCAATTACAAAAGGGGGAGCATGTTTTCACTGAGTGACACATAAGCTTCTTTTATTACCCATGATTGTCCTGAACTCTGACTTACTGAGCAGTAAGTTTCCCTGTTCCTCTTCATTGCCTTTTGTCTTATAATAGACAGGTTATGAAAATGACCTTTGGCTAGTTTAGGGAAGTAGGCTCAGATACTTTGGTCATCCTGATAAGCCTTTAGAAAGAGTGATCACAGGAGTGTTTATGTAACTGGGTTTAATGCCTTGCTTTTTCTTTGACTATTTGTGTTTATTTTATTGCTTGTTTCTCGACTATTTGCATCTATTGTATTGCTAGACTCTCAACCTAGAACTGACCTTAATACATGCATGTAATCAAAATGGTATAACAGCATAAAGAAAGAGGGGTATAGGATAGGGGTTTCTAGGGAGGGGAAATGGGGAAATGGAAAGACATCTGTACTGTAAATAAATAAAATATACAATAAAAAATGGACAGGTTGTGTCTTCTATGTATTCATTGCATATTGTTAATCTAAAACAAACAGACAGTCCCAACAGGCTACAGTGTAACCAGTTAACATTTCTCATGATAGCACTTTTATTTTTGTTTCATTTGCAATATTTTCATCCTATTCTCCCATTCTTGTGTAGGAAAGTCAACATTTTTGGGGGGCATGCTTTCATTACAATATCACAATACATAGTTCATTCACAGTCCAATACTGCTAGTGGCTAGAAATAGAACCCTGCTGAAGATTGGTTCCCTCAGTACTGTAGGTGAAAGGACACACAGCGATGCCTTTAAGTTATCATGCATTTTACACAAATGAGAAACATTCTACTGTCTAGATGCAGGAATCGATCACCATGACATCTCTACTCAAAGATTAATCTTGGATTTAAGAAAAGGTTAGGAATAGAGAAGTTCAAATCTGAGAATATAAACAGGAGATTTTTCTCATTGACATTAAGTAGATAATTTGGAAGTGAGAAATGCAGCAGGACTATTAGCTTTCAAAAAGTGAGAAATAAAGTGGTTTTGTTGGATGCATACATCATTTTTTTTCGCAGATAAAAATATATCATAGATGAAAATTCTGAGACAGGGGTCAGTAAGCAGGAACAGTAAAATCCAAAAGTTGTCTTCTGTTTGTAATGACATGGCCCACTGATTTGTCCTGTGCGTGACCAGTGTGGCCATTTCATTCTTCTTCCAATTCATCCAACATTGCAACCTCTGATGCAGCACGATTTCCTCAGCCAAAATTGCTGTATTAAAAGTTTTGAACTTGGCCAAAACAGCCCAGTAGGAAGTTGATCTTTTAGCTCCTGTTGTTTTCTTGCTGAAATCATGGTGCCTCTGGCTAGAGTAGAAGATCCAAAACATATTTTCTGACTTGTTGTTAAGGAGAACACAGGGCCTCAGATGCAGAGCCTAAGGGAAGAAAGAGTTCCACAACTCTCATTGGCACTGGAGGAAGTGTCCTGAAGAACTTGTGTGATTGACATCACAAAGGCACTCATTAACAGTCAGAAGCACAAAATGTTCACAAACACGTGAACTAAATATATATCTACTGGACATCATTGGATATGTATCTATCTGTCTTATGGCTGGGCAGATATATATGTTAATAGGATGTTAAGGATTTTTACATTTGGACTCCTGTATATTCCCCAATTTGTGTGTGCCTTTACTGACAATGAATGCTATGTAACAAGCAAGGAATACTTTTACCACCAAGGTGATGTGACAATTGGTGCATTTTTCCCTCTTCATATTTTCTACATAGGCAACAAAGTTCCTGATAAATATTTGCCATACAGTTACCAAGATTTTCATGTACAGTAAGTATAATTATTCAATCAAATATTTCAGTATTCCTATGATTTATTGGATGTAGGGAGTAAAGCTTCTTTTAGTTTTTCACAATCCTTTTCCATTATCAAATCTCTTCAATTATATTTTTTTGTGTACTTCTTTTCTTCTTTAAATGGAAAAATGACAAATTTGATGCTATTCATTTTTCTTTCCGTGTTATTATTTAATATCCATGATGTTTGCTTTGTCATTCATATAGCATCAGATAATTTGAATATTATCAGAGTTATCATTTCAGATTATGGATACATTAATCTAAGTATGACTTTGAACTTCTGGGTTTTCTTGAAGTTCAGATATACTGTATACTTTTCTCAGGAAGAGATTATATAACTGAGTGAAGAGACTCCTGAGTGTGTAGAATGTTGCTAGAGTGACAAGTTCTGACTATGTCACAAACAGCTGATTTCAGAAGACTGTCACCACTAAAATTTGCAAGCAATTTTTGCTCTAGATATGTCTTTGTCTATTTTTTCTTTCTTTTTTTATTTCAATTGTTTTTTGTTTTGTTATTTTGTCTTAGACTCTTTTATTCTTAGACAGATTTTAAATATTTATCTGCTTGCCATATATGATTCTAGTGCTTTTCCTCCTTTATGTTTGTATGCCCCCAAAATACTCTATCTGGGAAAATGACCACCTAAGGTCATTTTAAGCTTTTCTGAAATTTGAAATGTTTAGAAATAAGATCAGAAAAGTGTGATTTCTTTGGAAAGTAATGACAACAATTAAGTTGTTCTCTTTATAGAGGAGATAAAGTGTGCTTATCTAAAGTGTGTATCCAGAATCTCTATGGATCAGTGAGAAAGACCATGAAGTAGAAAAATAGAGCTAGTAAATGTCTGTGAAGATATGAGAAAATCAGTAGGAAGAAGACAAATAAAAAGAAAGAGAGAAAACATACTTAGGAATGTGAATTGTGCTCTGTGTGACATTGCTCTGTAACTGTTAAATCCTTGGTGGGGTGTGGAGTAAAAAAAAAATCAAATCAAAGAAAGTAGAAGAAGAAATATGTGCAGAAGTAAAGAGCTCATAAGATATTTGGGGCTTTGATGTGTTTAGTTTGAGACTAACACAGCAAAGATGGCCACAGATACAAAATTTTATGTCTATATGCCAAAATTTGTATCTCAGTGAGGTAACTCATGGTAGACTCAATTGCTCAAGGATCACATCTTAAATAACATCACAAATATGTGTTATATGCCTAGCAGCCTAGGTACACTGGATGCTGGGTGCAGCTCCTTCTATTTCATTATAATTAAGGCTGATTCTTCATCTTCTTTTTTTCTCTACCTTCAGCAGCACAGGCACCAATGTACATGTGCGTGTGGTGCTCTGTACATCAAGCAGCAACAGGCCCATATGTGCAAAGAGTGTACTTTCAGGTCTATGAGCCGTAAGGAGCTGCATTTTCCATGATGAATGAAAGGTTTTTATCCTTTCATTTCTTTAAATACTTTAAAATTATTCATTTTTATAGTAAAATTTTACATAGTCAGAAATAAAATATAAGTAGTTAATTACTGGAAAAGAGTATTTTCACTATAAAATATTAACAATTTTCTTTACACTTAACAGACATATATATTTCTGTGTACACTTATATTTGTATTATATTTTTTCAAGTAATAAAATAGAAAAACGGAGCTCCTGAAAGTTTTCTAGGACATTGCTCTGGTGTCTAATAGTGATCAGTGATTCATTTTTCCATTTTATCCTTCTTTGTCTTAACAGTGATAAGAAATTTATCCCTAAATATACATTGATCCTGAGCACATTTCTCCACTCTTGCCTGTGGCCTTATGATTGGTGTCTGTATTTCCATGCATTGCATTCCTGAATTCTTTTCTTCATTCACAGTCAGAATGGCCATTGACTATTCTTTAAATTCTTTCATGAAGGTCTATCATGTATTGGGGCTGTTTTTATGTATTTGAGAAGGACAAATGTGGTGTCTGCTTTACTGTATTCACTGATATTTTGCTATCTACACTTTATTCTTTAACTGGCACTTGGGATTTTTTGCTAGCTCCCTTTTCCTCTGGATAATTTATAAAGAAGATGTGATATACAAAAAAAGTTTCCAACACAGCTGGAAACACAAACACAAGCAGCCCTTCAAGTGTCTACAACCTTCTTTGATGTAAGAGATTTTCTCATGGTTTGCATAGGTGAGTGCTGATAACAGTCATTATCAGCACTGTGGAGAGCTTTCTACCATTTACCTCAAATTATCACTTGCAGAAATAAATTTAGAATATAGCAATAGATGTTGAAAATATCTAGACCATTATAGGTTAATTTTATTTTAAAATAACTTATCAAAAATCATTTAATTGTATGTTTCAATTTTATTTACTCAAATTGAATTAGTAATAATTCATGAAGTATTCTTTAATTTTCAATGTAAGTTATTTGATGTGGTAAACATTTAGAAATAATAAAAGAAATTACTCAGAATTCTACCCCACTCCCTTTTTTGCAGGTTTTTCTGCATGTTCTCTTACTATCATTATTCTCATAAGAATTTTGTAAATGACCACTTAGTAAGATTTTTTTGAGAATTCACTTGCTTATACTTTTATTAAAATACAATTACGAATTTCTTATCAGTTCGTCAAGTTGTCTAAAACATTTGTAGAATTTTTTATTTCATATTTCTTGGTGTCCAGGTAGTTTTATGTCACTTTGACACAGAGTCACTGGAGAGAAGGAAGACTCAATTCAGTAATTGTCTCAGTAAAATCAGGCTTAGACAGGCCTGACAGGCATTTTCTTAATCATTTCTTGATGTGGGAAGGCCCACTCCATTGTGGGTGGTGTGCTATCTCTGCAAATGTGGCCCTGGGTTCCATAAGAAAGAAAACTGAGCAAGTCACAGTGAGCAAACCAATAAATGGCATTGCTTCATGGCCAGTCTATCGGTTTCTGTGTGCAGCCCTGCCCTACTTGAGAACCTGTGCTGACTTCCACCAATAATGTACAGCAATGAAGTATGAGCTAAATATACTCCACAGTTTTTTATCAACTTGCAACATGTCGGGCGGTGGTGGTACACGCCTTTAATCCCAGCAGTTGGAAGGCAGAGGCAGGCGGATTTCTGAGTTCGAGGAACAGCCTGGTCTACAGAGTGAGTTCCAGGACAGCCAGAGTTACACAGAGAAAACCTGTCTCGAAAAATCATAAAAAAAAAAATATGTCCCCATAAGAGTGGGTTGTAGGAAAACCTGTAGTGGTATTGCTTAGTTCTTTGTGAGTGAAGCCATTTTGGGGCTGGTAGTCATGAAGTCTATAAGGAAGCAGGCCAAGAATTACATTATGAGAAAGCCAGTAAGTAGAACCTCTCTGTGGCCTCTGTATCATCTCCTGCCTCTGCATTTTGGCCCTGTTTGATATTCTGTCCTGATGTCTTTCAGTGATGGACAATAATGTGGCGGTAATTACCTAATAAAAAATTTTTGCACCTTCTTGCTTTTGATCTTGGTGTTTCATCACACCAACTGTAATCATAATAAAAATACCAAATAATCCTTTCCTCTGTAGTTTGCTTTTGGTCATAGGGTCTCATCCAATAATTAATAATTCTAAATAAAACACTTTATCTTTTAAAAAGTTAGGGTATGTTGGGTTGTATGATGTCATGGGATGCTTCATATGTTATTTTACTGCTTTTATTGCTTTTGTTATTTTTTATTTTGAAACGTGGTTTCTATAACTTGTATAGCACTGGCAGTCCTAAAACTTAGTATACAGATCAGACTTGCAGTGATCTGTGTGCCTCTGCCTCCCAAAGAGCTGGGACTGAAAGCATATGCTCCTATTCCCAGTAAAATATTTTTGCTTCTCTTTCTCTCTTTATTTGTTTGCTTGTTCCTTTTTCCTTTTTTTTTTCCTTGACACATGGATGTCTTGTGTAGCCCTGGCTGTCCTAAAACTCTCTGTACAACAGGATAACCTTGCAATCAGAAATCTCCCTCTTTTTGCTTCTTGGACAGTGGTATTAATGGTGTGTGCCATCAAACCCAGGTTCCCTCTTTTGAAATAACTGTTTATTTCCTTTATCAATTTTTAAAATTCATTTTCTAAATATATAAACACACACACAAGAAAAAGAGGGAGACAGAGACAGAGAGACAAAGAACATGCATCTTTGTGGTTAGTAATATGAGGTTAAAAAATGCGAGATAAAGAAAAATAATCTGGTCATTATTAGAAAATAAAGATATTACACATGTTAAGATACATTAAAATAAATGTTTAAAAAATCTACATAATGCAGATTTTAAACTCACTCAATTAATAAAATGATAAAGTATCAACTAAAATGTGTTGAATTTAAAATTTTAATTATCACATATGAATTGTACATACTTATGAAATACCATGTTTCCTTAAAATATGAATCTAAAATAAATTTTGGAAATAAAGACCCTATTTCCCTGTCATTGAAGTGTTGGGTAGCTTGGATCCCCTATGCTGCTTCATCATAAAATACGTAGTGGGGATTGCACTGGATAAAGTGTTTGTAAGACTTTGCTAACATGTATGCAATTATCAAAATGAAACATATCATATTTTATATGCTTGCTTTTAAATCTATACTGTCTACTGACTAAAAATTATATTTATGTTTCTTCTTTCTTCCAATTCTGACACAATTTCCCTCCATTAGACATACTTATTTTATTTTATTTTATTTTTGCCTTGAAAAGCGTTTAATTCTTTACTAGTTTCACAGAAAACATTTTGAACATATTCACTCACACCACTCCATCCTCTTATGTCCTCTCTTCTGCTTCTTATCTTCTTAACAAAGAAGCTCATTTCTGTTTCTTTTTTCCAGTCAACTACACTTTGTGTTCTATAAGTACCATTGTCACTGGAACCTTGTTTTGAGTATGGTTGACCTAAGGGTAACAGCAGTACAGCAATTGAGTATCTCTCACCTAGTAACTATCAAATCTCTATAGTATCTTGGCTCAGGATGACATTTCATGCCTATATCCTCCATGTTGGTATTCTGTCTTGTTTGAGCCTACATGGTCTAGTACATGCTTTCATAATCATGCTGGGTCTAAATGTACTACTCTTGTGGACTGAAAATATTGTTTCCTTGAGATTATCCGCAGCCTCTGGTCTTTACAATCTTCCCATTGATTTTCTGCCATGACCACTTAGCATTGTTGTTGGTAGGGGTCTTATGTCTAACCCATGTTTATGCATTAGCACCATATAGTCTGTTATTATCTATACTGTAATCAGTCATTGGTTTATGTATTATTTGTCATTTACTGTAAAAAGAATACATGTAGAAGGCTGATGGATGAACTAATCTGTGGATAGATCAATAAATCACTTGTGGTTGATTTTTACTTTAGCATAATGACTAGTAAGTTACCCCTGTGTGTCTATGACTTACCTTATCACAGAGTCTTGCCATCTTTATAGTTTAATGCATATCTCCTATACTATGGAATGTATCTTGTATTAAATCAGACAAAGGCTGGATGAACATGTAACATGTGTGCCCATTTTAGTACCAGATGGCCTATCAGATAAACCCAGTCATTACTGTATCCCTAATAATAATAGTTCACAGCTTAGTGAGAATTATGATTATTTTATTATCCTTGGTAGCAAGCAGAGCATCTTAGAGCACTATAAAATCTAGCCAGGAGAAACAAAGTAGGTAATTAACTTCCTGATTTCTCCATGGTTTGTGGTTCAACTATGTAGCATCCTCAGCAATGGAGCCTTTCCATCAAGTTCTACAGGATCCAATCTTGGGTCTTCCTGATATATATTCTAGATAAAGAGTAAGAAAGATGTATGATATTCAATTTTCTTAATGTCACACAGAATGGCTATTCTAATTGTATAGAAGTTTATTGAGATGTACAGAGTTAGTTGTGGTTAGTTTTGGTTTCTAATGCTTTTGATTTGAGAATTCTTTATTATTATTATTATTATCATTATTATTTTTTTTTGAGACAAGGTTTCTCTGTGTAGCCCTGGCTGTCCTTGAACTCACTTGGTAGACCAGATTGTCCTCGAACTCAGAAATCTGCCTGCCTCTGCCTCCCAAGTTCTGGGATTAAAGGCTTGCGCCACGACCGCCCGGCTTTTATTATTATTTTAAATCCCTTTTTACAGTCCAGGCTTCATCCCCCTCCTAGTCTGTTTGCAGACCACTCCTTCTCTCATACCTCCTCTTCCAACTGTCTTCAAGAGAATGTCCCCACCCACACCCCACCCCACCAGTGGGCCTCCACACTCTCTGGGGCCTCAAGTCTCTCAAGAGTTAGATGCATCTTCCCTCACTGAATCCATACCAGGCATTCCTCTGCTGTATATGTGCCGGGGGCCTCAAATCGGCAGGTGCTTGCTGCTTAGTTGGTGGATCAGTGTCTAAAACATCTAGGGGCTCCAGGTTTGTTGAGACTGCTGGTCTTCCCATGGGGCCACTCTTTTCCTCAGCTTCCTGGATAACACATTTTTACTTAAAACATTTTCATAGTCATTCTTTGCCCTCATAGTTTAGTATTTCTGGTCTCTCCTACTCTTTCTGATTTCTGTGATTGCTATGATTTCATCATAATAAACACAAGTGCATCTCACATATTTGTTTTAAATTATGATATACATGAAGTCTTTTGTTTTATTTTGTTTGATGTTCTAGAAAAATACACTTGGTTTAGAAGAACACACCTTGTGTCACACAATCTCTAACTTTCAGCAGCTTCTCAGAAAAAGAGTATAGAGGAGGAAGGAACAAAGACAATATTCTTTGTGCCATCATGCATCATGCATATCAGATATGTGGCATACCAGAAGTTACATGAAGGGAAAAAAAGAAGTTTAAGAAGCCATACAGAAGTACAAAGTATCATAGATGCAAACATTCACTGAAGCACAAAAGAAAAAGACAAAACAAAAATTAAAAAAAAATATGTGACTAAAATGCCAGAATCCTGTAGAAAACTTCGACATCTTAAGATGCCATGTTCCTTTTTTTTCTTTTCAAGTACATTTAGTGGAGAAATATTCTCTTGCCACATGTGTATGTGTGTGTATGTGTGTGTGTGTGTGTTTGTGTGTTTGTGTGTGTGTGTTTGTGTGTGTGTTTGTGTGTGTGTGTGTGTTTGTGTGTTTGTGTGTTTTTGTGTGTGTGTTTGTGTGTGTGTATGTGTGTGTGTGTGTTTGTGTGTGTGTGTGTTTGTGTGTGTGTGTGTGTGTGTGCATGTTTATGTATAGGTATATATCATAATGCAGCTTTTCTTTAAAACTGTGAAAATGTCTTATGAAATATTTTTTATCCAACTGAAGAACAACTTACCAAATATAATCTTAAAATACACTGCACTGGGAACATCATACTTTAACACTAAAATGAAATATTCTTTCTTTCTGTGTGAGTCTTTGGCATCATTAAAAGTATAATTTTTTCCTCTTAACCCATTATTATTAGACAAACCAACAGTTGCCAAGCAAGGTAAACTGCTTTAGGTGCAAGTTTGAGGACCTGAGTTCAGACCTCCCAAAGATCATGAGTATATACTTATATTCTAATGATCACATGGGTGTTAAAACAGGGAGAGGTGACTCCCTGCAAGTTTGCTGGCTGCAGTGCCAGGCTTATGTGCTGAAAACAATAAAGGAACTGTTAAGTAAGTTGGCATGGTACTCTTTCTTCTTTGCAGCACCAGGGAAGGAGAGGCATAAATTCTTCATGATTCTGAGGTCAAATTTGTGTATAGAATATGTTCCAGGCCAGCCAAGGAAACATGGTCAAACTTTGTCTCAGTCAATCAAATAAGTTAGTCAGTGAGGCAATAATTAAACAAATTTTTAAAAGATCCCAGAATAACTATGTGGACAGCCTGGACTGACCCAGGATGTCCTTCTCTGCCTTGCATTCATAGATCATGAAACTGATGAAACTATACCTGCACAAAACCTCACATCTACAGAAGTGATACACATAACTCATAAATATGCAGAAAGGAGAAATAAATTTGGGAGTGGTTTCACATAAATTAATCCCATCAATAGAGAGGCAGAGCCAGGAAGATTCTCATCAGTTCCACATCAGCCAGTTCTACATAGTGTGTTTCAGACTGCCCTAATAAAACATCATAGCAATGACACTTGTGGCAATATATTATTTGAATTAATTTTGTGCTAAATTTAAGGTGGATATTGTCACAGAAAAGTGAGTGATTGGGTCAAAATATATTGTCCTTTTGTAATTGTAGAGACTTAAAAGCCAAGATCCAAACAACAAGAATTCTAATCTTTTTCAAAACCTAGTTTATGGACAATTTTTTATTTTTATACACATGAAAGATTAATAAAGCAATAAAATGATGAATTAGAGTTACAGAAACCATAATTAATACATGTAGGAGATTACTGATCTCACCTGCTTAAAATGCTCATTCTAATTCCAGTCATTCACGAGAAGATATTATAATAATGACTTTACAGAAACAGTGCCTTTTACATTATAAATCCGGTGCACTAAATAGAAAACTTGTATAGTCTACGGCTTCCTCATGTATAATTTTGTGAAATCTGTGCAGGTATAATTTTAAGAACTACCAATTTGTTCTGGCTCTTATGTTTGCCATTGAGGAGATCAACAGAAACCCTCATCTTCTACCCAATATAACTCTTGGATATGATATCTATAATGTTCCATATACTGAAAAGAATATTCTTTTTAGAGTATTTCTTTGGCGCACAGGGATAATCAATCCCCTTCCTAATTGTGACTGTGGACACAAGAGAAAGTCACCTGCTGTAATCACAGGACCATCATGGTCAGCATCTTCCCACATTGGAACACTACTACAACTCTACAAAATACCTCAGGTGAGGAATAAGATGTGAGAAATGGCAACTAGGAGACACGTAACCTTTGTTGATATTATAGGTGTCTATAAATGTAAAATAGGGGCAGAGGAGTTAGTCACCTATCAAAGAAAAGTAAGAAGAAACTTCATATTAGATCCATATTTCAATTACTTAAAATAGAATGAAAAGAGAGATAAGTCCAGCTATGTTATTAAATCTAAAGACCAATAACTTAGCAATATTTGTAGAAAAAATGAAATGGGTTTACAGGACAAGTCCATCTTCATCTTTACAGTTTCCATCTGTAGATTTCAATCTTGGATTGTGTCTGATACCAATGTGTTTTGTTATCTTTTCAGGTCACTTTTGGTCCTTTTGACTCTATCTTGAATGACCGAGGTCAGTTTAATTCTCTCTATCAGATAGCTCCCAAGGAAACAACTTTGTCATTTGCCATAGTCTTTTTGTTGCTTCATTTCAACTGGACCTGGGTTGGTCTGATCCTCCCAGATGACCACAGAGGAACTCAGATTCTATCAGACTTGAGAGAAAATATGGAGAGCCATGGCATCTGCATAGCCTTTTTGAAAATGATCTCTGGCACATGGAATGCATTTTCCAATGCATTATGGAAAAATATAGAGAAGATTGAGGAATCATCAGCAAATGTCATAGTTATTTATGGAGACATTATTTCTGTACAAGGTTTAATGCGACATATTGCACAAGTGCTAGTGACATGGAAAGTCTGGGTTTTGAATTCTTCATGGGAGGTTGATACCCATTCTGATTATTTTATTGTTGAATCATTTCATGGGAGTCTTGTTTTTTCACACCACCATGAAGAGGTGGTTGAGTTTATGAGTTTTGTCCAAACAGTTAATCCCTACAAATACCCAGAGGATAATTATCTTCCTAAGGTTTGGTATTTGTTTTTCAAGTGCTCATTTTCAAAGTTTGACTGTCAACTTTTGGAGAACTGCCAACCCAATGCTTCTTTGGATTTATTACCCAGACACCTTTTTGACCCATCCATGGGTGAAGAAGGCTACAATATATACAATGCAGTTTATGCTGTGGTCTATAGTCTCCATGAAATGCATCTTCAACAAATACAGACACAATCATATTCCAATGGAGAAGAAATGGTATTCTCCCCATGGCAGGTAATATCTCTTGCTGTGTTTTATTATATCAACAATATGGCATTTTTATTATTTCTTAATGGATTCAAATTGAACATCATATGTCTTAGACTGTTCTGTCAATAATCAAAAGAGACAATATGTTTCTCTCTCTGGAGGTCAATGCTAAATCATGAGTAAGTTTTCTTTATAAAATGGAATGCCAGGAACAAGAAAAATAACTTAAGTTAATATGGAATTCATGTGACACATTGCCTCTCAGTTTTTTTCATAACATCTTCAATGTGAAAACTTGAGATTTCCTGTATATATTTCTCAGAGCAGAGGATGGAGCAGTACATCTTTAAGAGATAAAATGCTCCTGAGAACTACCCCAAGGTTATAAATGAAGGATCACTTTAATGTGTACTTCAGATTTTCAGGCCCTCCTTTTAAGGACAGAAGCTCTAAATATATTCCAAAAGTGAATAGGTGGTTTTAGCTTATCAAAGCAATATGAATTAGCTCAATTCACGTAAATTGGTGTCTTGGTGTCTCAGCTGTGTTTAGTTCAAAAATGTGTCGTGTACAGAATGAGACTTTTGAAATTTAAAGCATTTCAATCCAAGTGTCTTTCATTTACTCAGTATCTTTGATGGCTTCTTTATAGATGCTTCCTATCACATAGGCTTAAAAGAATTGAGGGCCAGGGGCGAAATGTGAGGGTTGTAAGTATTCCCCATGAGAGGAAAATATGTCAGTAAAAGAGGAGACCCTGGCATGGTTGTCAGGGGAATCAAAAAAAGCTCTGTATAACAAGAAGTCAGGTTGGTTCTTCATTTATACAGGTCACATGGAAGAAAGACAGCCTTATGATTATCCAAGAAATACAGAAAATATCATTTTTTCTCCAGGCCTTTTAATTTTTTCATTATACCTCTTGAGTTAGAAGTTCAATTAATGTGTAAATGTACCAAATTTTCTGGATCCATTTCTGTTGAAGGATGTCTGGGTTCTTTACAGATTCTGGCCATTATAAATAAGGCTGCTATAAACATATACGAGCATGTGTCCTTGTCATATGAAGCTATTTCTGGGTATATTCCCAGGAGTATTGTAGCTGTGTCCTCAGGTAATGTTATGTCAAATTTTCTGAAGAACTGTCAGAAATATTTCTAGAGTGGTGGTACCAGTTTACAATCCCACCAACAATGGAGGAGTATTCTTCCTTTACATTCTCACCAGCATCTGCTGTCACCTGAGATTTTGACCTGGGCCACTCTTACTGGTGTGAGGTGGAGTCTCAGGGTTGTGTTGAGTTGCATTTCCCTGATCACTAGGGCTATTGAGCATTTCTTTGGGTGCTCTTCAGCCATTCAAGTTTCCTCAGTTAAGAATTCTTTGTTTAGCTCTGTACCCGATTTTTAAATAGGGTTATTTTGTTATCTGGAGTCTAATTTCTTGAGTTCTTTGTACATATTGGATGTTAGCCCTCTATTGGATGTAGGATTGGTAAAATCTTTTCCCAAACTGTTTTTGCCATTTTCTCCTATTGACAGTGTCCTGTGCCTTACAGAAACTTTGCAATTTTAAGAGGTCCCGTTTGTCAATTCTTGATCTTAGAGCATAAGCCGTTGTTGTTGTGTTAAAGAACTTTCCCCTGTCAATAGGTATTCAAGGGTCTTCCTCACCTTCTCTTCTATTAGTTTCTGTGTATCTGGTTTCATGTGTAGGTACTTTATCTATTTGGACTTGAGCTTTGTACAAGCAGATAAGAATGGATCAATCTGCATTCTTCTACATTCTGACCTCTAGTTGAACCAGCACCATTTGTTGAAAATGCTGTCCTTTTCCCACACAATATTTAAAAATAATCAGTTCAATAAATTCTTAGGTAAATGGATGGGACTAGAAAATATCATCCTGGCTGAGGTAATCCAATCACAAAATAACACTATTGGTATGCACTCACTAATAATTGGATATTATCTCAAATGCTCGCAATATCCTAGATACAATTCACAGACCACATGAAGCTCATGAACAAGAAAGACCAAAGTGTGGGTGCTTTGGCCCTTCTTAGATAGAATAACAAAATACTCATGGGAGCAAATATGGAGACCAAGCATGGGACAGAGACTGAAGGAGGGGCCATCTAGAGACTGCTCTACCTCAGTATTCATCCCTTGTGCAGTCACCAAAGGTAAATGCTCATGTGGATGCCAGGAAGTGTGTGCTGACAGGAGCCTGATATAGCTGTCTCCTTAGAGGTCTGCTAGAACCTGAAATATACTGAGGCAGATGGTCACAGCTAACCACTGAGCTGATCATGGTGTTTCCTGTGGAGGAGAAAGAAGACTGAAGGATCAAAAAGGATTTGCAACCTCATGGGGAGAGCAGCAATATCAACCAACCAGAGATCCCAGGGCTTAAACAACCAGCCTGGGAGCACATAGGGAGTGACCAATGGCCCCAGCTGTATATGTAAGGGAGGATGACGTTTTCAGGGATAGGTTGGTGAGGAAACCCTTGGTACAGTTAAGGCTGGAAGCCCCAGCGTGGAAAAAATTGTGCATGGGGAGGTGGGTGTGGAAATGTGGGTGGGGCGTATCCTCACAGAGTCAGGAGGAGGGGTGATCAGATGGGGGTTCCTGAGTTAAGAGAGGGAATGGGGAAAGGGGATTACATCTGAAATATAAATCAGAATATCCAATAAAAAATTAAAAGAAGATGTTCAATTAAAGTTAAAAAAGAAAAATAGAACAGATTGTATTATCTACCTTACAACTCCAATTCAAAGAAATTAAGAAATGTCTCCACCAAAGTAAACAGATTTTTTTTTTGTTTTTTGTTTTTTTTTTTTCAAGACAGGGTTTCTCTGTGTAGCACTGGCTGTCCTGGAACTCACTCTGTAGACCAGGCTGGCCTCAAACTCACAAATCTGCCTGCCTCTGCCTCCCAAGTGCTGGGATTAAAGGCATGCACCATCACTGCCCAGCGCAAACAGTTATTTTATGACAGACTGCTGTTAAGCTTGCAATATTCCCAGTTTTAAAATACTCCAGAAAACAGAATATATCAGAACTGGTTGTTTCCTGAATTGTAAATACTAATATGTAATATTTTTATTATATCATTTTATCATGTCTACTATTAAATAGTAAAATTTTACTTTAGTCATTCTATCTCACATACTAATTGTATTCCTCCATGGGTATGTGTGATGCCCTATTCCAAAATGCAAGAGGCAGAGATCACAACTTAAAAGAGAAACAGAGTGATAGTTATCCAAACATTTGGCTTACTTTTGCAGGAACTGTGACAAATAGTTGTCCTGGCTTCATGACTTTGGACATTTCCATTGGAGGGCTGTTTCAAATGATGGTAGTAGTTTAAAAAATCTTTTACTATTTCATATTTTTCAGCATATGTTTCTGAATTTCTTTTAGCTTCTCCCTTTCCTAAAGAACACAATAATGAAAAGTCATGTGAGAGGACTCACAGCAATGGATGGGAGAAGAAACTTAGATACAAAGTATGACATTCTTAATTTTTGGAATTTTCCAAGTGGTCTTGGATTAAAGGTGAAAGTAGGAACCTACTCTCCAAGTGCTCGCCAGGGTCTACAGTTCTCTTTATGTGAACAGATGATACAATGGCCTACAGGGTTTACAAAGGTGAGTTGTGACTTCTCTCACTGCCCTGACCTTTCATAAAAACTAAGGTAATTCTCAGGATGTAATGATCGTGGGACTTTCACTCAGTATCAATAAACATTAAACTAACAATAAGGATCTTCACATAAAAACAGACAACATAGACTATTTCCTCATTCCTTGACTCTGATCAATGGCTATGTCTATTTTTAAGTTTGTCAATGCCTATATATATATATATATATATATATATATATATATATATATATGTGTATATATATAATTTTTTTAAAGAGAGTATCTCTTAGTTACTGCCTCAGAACACTGATAGATTCATTTTGTCACCTAGATAAAAAATTACATAAAGGTAAGATGGCATTTTACCTTCCCAACATTTGAAAAGGCATAATACTATGATATGTGTGTGTGTGTGTGTGTGTGTTATATGTAATGCTTGACTTGCTACTTCATTGAAATAGTCAACAAAAGCAACTGAGAAGAGGTTAGCTTGTTTTGGCTGGCTCTGTGTGCACTCATTATACTGTGGGTAAAGGATATTTTACCAGCCATTGGAGGTGATGACAACATATTCATAGACCATGATTAGAGTGAGATTAAAGAACAAAGAATGCGGTTGCTCACTCCTATCACCCTTTCATTCTGTGAGTGACAGCAGCCTGTGAAATACTGACCCCCATACTGTGATGGTTCTTCTTATCTCAGGTAGGTGCCTGTATAAAACTATTCATAGAGATGTAAAAGATGTACTTCCATGATGAATCCAAGACCTGTACTTGTCAGTCAACATTAAGAACTGTTTTCCATATGTTTCCCCTAGTAGCCAGTAAGCATAGAAAGGAGTTAAATCTGAATGTATATCATAAATTACTTGAGTACTACTTTAATCACCTGTACTTATGAACACCTTCTGGAATTGGACCAAGACTTAAATATGTAGACTGTATAGCCCAAAAGATGATAAAATTAGCAATATCAAACCTTATTAGCTTCAACTGTAAATATGAGCATTTGAAAACTAACTGTTTCTATACCCAGAAATTCTCTACTTACTCAAAAATTTTAGAAAAGTCAAGTTGTTTGCTAATAACTTTTATTTCTCTTAGATTCCTCAGTCTGTGTGCAGTGAGAGCTGTCAGCCTGGATTCAGGAAAGCTGCCCAGGAAGGCAAGGCTGCCTGCTGCTTTGATTGTACTCCCTGTGCAGACAATGAGATTTCCAACGAGACAGGTAAATACAAGCTTTCAGAGAAGTTTTCAGCTTTTTCTCAGGAGTCTGTTAAATGTAAGCAAATGTGAAAACACTGGAGATAAGTAAGCGATTATCTCTTATTCCCTGATTAGACATTTAAGAATTGTTATTAGTTTTATTTTCTTTGAAAGTCAGACACTCTAAATATTTGCATCATCCTTGACTTACATTGCTGATCCAATGCAGTTATTTTTCCCTGAATATTCACCTTTCATACATGTTAATGATCTGTTTCATTTTTCATGGAAACAGTGTTTTTAGCACCATTTTTTTTTTACATTTTCAAACATTCTTTCATTTAAAACTTGGATTCCTCACATCACCTATTATTATTCCCAGTACAGAGATATTGTTGTTCTTGTTCTTGTTGTTTTACAGTGTAGGTGACTACGCAGTTAAGTTTCATTTTCCCAGTACATATATTTAATGTCTATCTTTGCTAAGTTTTTGTTGTTTTACTTATTTCATGCTATGTGTTTATGTAAAATGTTTGTCTCCCTTTTATTAAACATAGATTCTTTTCTCACACATTATATTCTGAATATTATTCCCTTCCTCCATTTCTTCCAGAATTCTTCCCAAATTTTCTCTCATATCTATATACTCTTTTCTGTCTCTCATTAGACTTGAACATGTTACTGTAAGAGAACAACAATATATAATAAAATAAAGTATGATAATATTTTTTAAAACTATCATATTGAAGCTGTGGAAGAAAAGACAGTATAAAAATAAAAGTTCCAAGAGAGCACTCAGAGTCTTTAATATGTCTAGTCTGTGGGGCCTGGTTTGCTCAAATATTGTCAGGAATGTTTTGCATCTCATGGATTTAAAACAGACATTGGTTGGTTACTCCCTCAAGGTTTATACCAATATTCTAGCATAGCTTCTGGGCAGAATTACGTGTAGATTAAAAAGTTTGTGGTTGAAACAGTGAGCATGGGATAAACTTAGGTCCCTGCACATATGTGGCTGAAGTGCAGCCTAGTCTTCATGTGGGTCCTCCAACAACTGAAGCAAGGACTGCCCCACCACTCCATATTTGATGAGTTATGCTATGTTATCATGAGCAGTGGAACTTTGTTGTTAGTTTTTGCAGAGCAAATTACTGTCCTGGCAATAGCCCGTATTTTTGGGTGGGCAGATTCTACTCCACGTTTTAAACCAACAACTCATATTGATGAAACACAGTCCCAGTACTCATAACTTCATTTGTTGACAAAAGATGGACAGTGGGTTTCTGTTTCCCTCACTATATGGAAACTTCATTAGGATCACCTTCATATATTATAGGATGTTTCCATTGCATCAGGTTTCCATGTTGCTCCTCCAATGCCATTTATTTCTAGCTGTCCTTGTCCTCATTCCTTCACTCAATTCTATCTCAGCTCGCACATATTTTCATCCTCCTTGGCTCCGTCCACCCATAAACCCTATCTTTCAAGGGAGATCTATCGGACTACATATTCCTTTCCTGTATTCTTAAACACTATATGATGTGTCTTTATTATAATCTATTTACAGCTAATATAAAGATATAAACAGATACATACAATATTTATCTTTCTAAGACTGCCATACCTATTCAGTATAATCTTTCCTTTTTCTAAATATTTTCTGCAAATTTCATGATAATCATTTTTAACATCTGAATATTAATACTCCATTATTGAAATGTATCGTATTTTCTGTGTTTATCCTTCTATTAAGGGATATTTAGCTTGTTTCCATATTCTGGTATTTGTAAGTAGAGCAGCAATGAACATGATTAATCAAATATTCTGGTGATAGGATAATGCATACTTTCAGTATATTTCTAAGAGCAGTAAAGCTGGAACTTGAAGTATAGTGGTTTCCATCTTTCTGCAAAAATGTCACACTGATTTCTATAGTGCCTTTACAAGTTTGTTCTTACATCAACAATGAAAGAGTGTTCTCCTTGCTCGACATCCTTGCTACCATGAGCTGCCACTTGTATCGTTGTTCTTAGGCATTCTGACAGGTGTATGTTGTAATGTCAAAGTAGTTTTGATTCATAGAATATATTCTTGTGCATTTTAATTTTTCAATTCCTTTCAACTCCTCCCCATTTTCCCAACAACACTAATCCATATTGTTTCTTTCTTTCTCTCTCATTAGAATACAAAAGAAATGTAATTTATAATGATAAAATAAAATACAATAAAAACCACAAACCAGAATACAATGAAACAAACAAACTAAATAACTAAAAAATAATGACCTAAAGAAATATTGCAAGAGTCACATGCAGACATTCACACACACAAATTTTCACACTTAGACAAGCCAATAATACAAATTAGGAACTATAACATATACTTGTGGGGCAGTGGGCTGTGAGAGGTAGCTGGGTGCCTGGTTGAGCACAGGCCTCAAACCCTGGACTCTACTTTGGACAGAAGGTGTTTGGCTTTGCTCCTGGGCCACTTTCACTTCAGCCCTCCACAGCTCTTCCCCAAAAGGAGGTTTCTGTCACCCAGTACAGGTAGAGTGCTTGACTACAGGCCTCAGCCTCAAGAGATTTCCATATAAATGAGACACCTAAAGGCCAGAGGGCATAGCCAATTAAGCATTCTATCCCAGTCCCTATTACCTCCTCCCTTCTTATGTCTGCCCTGAGAAGCGGGGAGGGAGGGGGGATTGTGGAGGGTTGCAGCCAAATTCACTTTCTGCCATGACAATAAACCCTTTAAAACTATGGGCTTTTCTTTTATCTTTGGGACCTGCTGTTGAGACTGTTTAGGGGGCCTTAAACTACCAAGGCTTTGCTTAATCTCCTGCAGAGTACTTCTCTATGTTCCTGCTGCAGAGGCTGCCAATTCAGCCAAGTTAGCCAAGCCAACCAAGACAGTTCCATAACCAAGAGTCTCTACTGACGGGGCACTGCCAGGGTAGCAGCATTGCAGGAGTTTCTCTCCTTCTCATTTCTCTTGGCTGCAGACTCGTCCAGCCTGTAAGCCTCCTGTCTCAGTTCGTCTGTGGCTCCCAGCCCTCACTGAGGAACCTTGCCCCTGTAGGACTTCGGGTTGAGACCTCTCCATGCTTGGTTGGAGCCCTGCACGTTCTCACAGCCAGGCATACACCAGGTGCCCTGTGGAGTGAACTCAGTCAAATTCCCATGCATCTGTTTTGCCTATTCAAGAAATGGTAGCAACTTTGTGGCTTTTAAGTAGTTGTTGTATTACCAAGTGTTTTGTGTATGTTTTGGAAAGTTAGATAGTCTTTGTCTTTGTCTGTTACAGACTGTCTGGTTTTAGACAGGGCCTAGATGGGTCTTTAGCTAACACCAGAGCATAGCTCTTGCCAGAGTACTTTAATTGTCCCTTAGTTTGTCTAAATTTACAAGAAGGTACTTTGTTTGTAGAGTTGGGGTGGAGAGAAGCAGGCACCTTCCCACCGTATTGCTTGTACTGTGGCTGCTGTTCTTTCCCCATGTGGTTGCCAGTTGTCAGTCTATATTACTGGTCTGTATACACTATACATAGACATCTGTGGGTGCTCTTGCCTGGGAAGAGTGGTCAAGAAATTATACTCTTGAAGGGGAAAGAGAGTCAGATCAAGATAGTCACTCCTCTCTTCTGTGGCTGTTGCTACTCTAGACCAGCAAGACAATACTATAAGGCAGAAGAGCTGGCACAAACAGGAGGACACTGTCTGCTTCTCTTCCTCTGCTGCTCTGACCAATGCCAGTGCTCCAGAGTCAGTATTTCATGCCAGAACTCCATTCCTCAGGAAGTGTTACCACTCTTATATGAAAAAAGCACTCAGATGAGCCTTGATAGAATAATTCTCACACCTTTATTCTTATTGGATAGGGTGTTATAAACATTTTGGTGTGAGTTGGAATCTGACAACAAATGCTTCCTATTAGCTTGGTCTGAGATGTTAGGAATGACTCATCTACATATAGAGGGGTTGAGGTGCTGCCCCTATGTACCTGATTGTCAGGATCCTCTCCACAGAGTCATGTGGTCACATGACAGGGGCATGAACAGGAACAGGTGAAAAACCTACTGGTATGAGATTTCAGGGCTTCCAAAACCACTATGCCTTATCAAGCTTCCTGACATGGTCCACTGCCCCACACTTCCCTTATTTTGTTTTCATTGATGTAGAATCATCACTTATTATATGTATTTTCTTGTGTGTAGTTCACCTCCTTGGGTTGGAGTTTTCCTTGTAGTATTTTTTGTAGGACTGGATTTGTGGATACATAATTTTTTAATTTGCTTCAGCTTTGAAATATCTTATTTTCTTCACCTGTGGTGACTGAGAGTTCTGTTGGGCATAGTATTCTAGATTGACATCTGTAATTTCTCAGAGGCTGTAAGACATAGCTTTGTTTATGCCCTTCTAACCTTTAGAGTCTCTGTTGAGGTGGAGAAGCCATATGTAATTCTGATAGGCCTTTTATGTCATTTAATATTTTTCCCTTTCAACTTTTAAAATTCTTTCTATGTTTTGTAGATTTTGTGTTTCCATTATTATATATGAGGTGGGCAGATTTTCTTTTGTGTTTTGAACTCATTGGTATTGTGGAAATTCATGTATGGTTGTAGGCATTTGTTTCTTTATTTTGGGGAATTTTCTTCTACGCTTTTGCTGAAAATATTTTCACTGTTTATTGTTGCTATGCTTCTCTTTCTTTTATTGATGTTTTCTTTATGATTGGTCTTTCCAGGAACTTTGTAGATTTCCTTAAACTGTGTTTTCTTTATTGCTTCTTGAACTGTTTTACAAATTTGCTTCACCTGTTTAGTTGTATTTTCCTGTGTTTCTTTAAGACATTTATCAGTTTCCTCTTTAAAGGTAACACTTTTTTTTTATTTTCCTAAATTTCTCTGCAGGATTTATTCATTTTCTCTTTAAAACCATCAAACATATTTATAAGGGTGGGTTTAAAGTTACTTCCTTGTGCTATGGTTGTTTTAGGACATCCAGGGCTTCCTACAGTGGAATAGCTTTACTCTGAATGTTCCATATTCCAATGGCTCTTGTTGTTTGGGATCTAATGCTGGGTCTTCATAATCTGGTTGTCCCTGGATATTTCTAGTGTACCAAATATTGGGAAGGCAGGCATAATCTGGATGTTCCTTGTATAGGAGGCCTTTGGTTTGCAGTTTTATACTCTAGGTTCTTAATGTAGCTGGCCTGGATATTCCATGTTTGTTGTGCCAGATAGGGGCCAGCAGAGATGAAACCAAACAATGGAGTTCCTGGTTCATTCTGAAGCTGGGTCAGGATATCTGGGCATGCTCTAAGAGAAAAGCAGTGGAATTGAAGGAAGGTATCTGCCCTCTTGTTTCTAGTTGAGAGGGTCTGCATTTATCTTGCTCAATGGGCCTGATGGAGGGTGGCAGAGCAGCAGCCCGACAATGGAGCTCTGGGAACATGACCCAGCAAGCACCTGAAAAAATAGTTTAAAATAGAACCACATTTAAGTTGGATTTCCTCTTTTATAATGTTATAACTCTGTGAACAAAGATTCTACTTTCCACATGAATGTTTTATTTTCTTTTTTTTTAATGTGAAAATCTTTATTGGATATTTTATTTACATTTCAGATGCTATCCCTTTTCCCCATTTCCCCTCCCTAGAAAACCCCTATCCCATCCTCAGTTTTGCTTTTATACTATTTTTTAAATGTTAATCAAAGGCTATATAAAATTGGTAATGCTTAATATCAATTATAAGTGTAACCCAATAACCAACCTAGATATATAAACTATGTTTGACTGGCAGGGACTTGAAAACATCCACATCCATGTCCCCCCACCTCTTATCACCTAGCTCCTCCTCTCCTCCTCCTCTTCTTACTCCTTCCACCTTAGCTCCTCCTACATATCACCCTTCTTGTTAAAATAAAACTTTTCTCTTAGAATACAATTAGAGCATAACTATGTTAATTTGTGTCACTAAGATACAAGATAGACCTAATACCCAGTCCATCATTTTGTTGACTAAACAGAACCTCTGTCATCCCTCCTAACTAAAAAACTTAATTCTGAACCTGGCTTTTCCCCCTTGAGTTTAGAATGAATGTCAGGTGAAAACCATCCTCTCAAACTTTTTCTCTCAAAGTAAATGGCCAGGATTGGCTATGAGACTATAAGTATTCAACCTGTTAGAAATCCAGAATGACTGAGTTAACTGAAATTATGGGAAGCACAAAGCATAGCTCCTAAAACTTAGCCAAATTATAGAGACCACTGAGAACTTAGACAGCCTCTAAACTACAAAACGTTGGAGCATTCGATCTTCAGCCTTCTGGCCCAGGATCATCTGACAGAACAAGTGATGCAGAATTATTAAGGGCTGATTACTCTGTCTTGGCAGGTATAATCAGTCGACTAGTCCACAAGCCTGTCCTTTTCTGGACATTACTTTGTCTGTAGATGAAAAGAGGCAATTCTTGCCTAGTGGTTGTCTTACCACAACTGGAGTAACTCCAGAGATGCTCAATTTCTTCTTAGAATCCAAGACAGGAAGCTGTCAGGAGCAGACAGGTCTCTAATCAAAATGGACATTAATACAGAAATGTTTGTAACGTCAATTCTGTGGACTTCTGACGTTTTGAAAACCAACTATCCATATAAGGCAATCTGGACTGTTCTTTGTTAACTCCTCTCAGCTAAATAAAATATAGAAAACACCCTAATAATAAACTTAGAGCCATTAATTTGCTATAGGCCCTTAACTCACAGGCTAACCATCTCAAATCAGTTTAAAATTTAAAGAAGGACTGAGTCTATGTTTTGTATTCCTAAGTGTGTTATATAGGCACAATGCCTATGAGAGTAACAGTATTAATCTCACTTTTATATCAATAAGAAGCTGATAACAATGAAAACCTTAAATTTGAAATCAAAGTAAATTTTGTACCATTTGAGAAATTATAACTTCGGCCGGGCAGTGGTAGTGCACGCCTTTAATCTCAGCACTAGGGAGGCAGAGGCAGGCGGATTTCTGAGTTCAAGTCTAGCCTGGTCTACAGAGTGAGTTCCAGGACAGCCAAGGCTATACAGAGAAATCCTGTCTCAAAAAACCAAAAAAAAAAAAAAAGAAATTATAACTTCATCTTAATAACAATTATACACATTTCTACTAATAGGTTATGGCTATGAAATAAATACTAGCTAATCCTCCCTGTTCCAACAAAACCACTACTTTTCCCTAGACAGTTCAATATTAACCACCTCAGTCCCCAAGCCCAGGGAATAGGGGTGCCCACTCTTCATTAACTTCTTCAAGGTGATTATGGGCGTTCAGATATTAGAAGAGGGGCAGGGAGAAGAGTAAATTGATAAGCCTCTGACTTATCTACAATCTACACTGCATCCAGCTGCAATCCCAGGACATCAGAGGTTTGAGCAGGTTTTTCAGGTCACTTGATGAGTAGATACACCAAGGCTGTGTATTCTGCAATATACAATTCTCAAAACAAATTTTAGTATCAAGATAATTTTTTGTTTGAATTCTGGAATCTAGTCTTCTGGTGGTCTGTCTCTGTCATGTCTAATCCATACAATTCTGGCAGTTTCTATAAGGGTGTACTCCCACCATCATCCCATTTTCACCTCCCTGCTGTTAAATTCCCCAACATTAGGGAATCCAAACTTTCAGGCACCAAGGCCCTCTACTTCCACTGTTGCTTAACCCCTTACCCCATGCCCCCTCCTCAAATTACTATAAGGGTGTGCTTCCACCATCCTCTCATTCCCACCTCTCTGCTCTTGAAATTCCCCAACACTAGGGAATCCAAACTTTCAGGTACCTAGGCTGTCCACTTCCACTGATGCCTGGCAAGGCCACCCTCAACTACCTATTCAGGTGGAGCCATGAGTTCTCCCCTTTGTGTTCTCTGGCTAGAAATTTTAGAATGGCTATTCCAGCTTGTTTCTTAGGACCATTTTCTTGAAAAATTTTTTTCCAGCCTTTTACTCTAAGGTATAGTCTGTTTTATTCACTGAGGCAGGTTTCCTGTATGCAGCAAAATAAAAAAAAAATGTTTATGTATCCAGTCCATTAGCCTATGGGTTTTAATTGGGGGATTGAGTCCATTGATGTTAACAGATGTTAAGGAACACTGATTGTTGCTTCTTGTTATTTTTGTTATTAGAGGTGAAATTATCTTTGTGTGGCTATCTTCTTTTGGATTTGTTGGAAGATTACTTTCCTGCTCTTTCTAGGGTATAATTTCCCTCTTTTTATTGAAGCTTTCCTGCTATTATCCGTTGTAATGCTGGATTTGTGGAAAGATATTGTATAAATTTGGTTTTGTCATGGAATATCTTGGTTTCTCCATCTATGGTAATTGAGAGTTTTGCTGGGTAAAGTAGCCTGTGCTGGCATTTGTGTTCTCTTAGGATCTGTATGACCTCTGTCCAGCATCTTCTAGCTTTTATAGTCTCTGGTGAGAAGTCTGATGTAATTCTGATAGGTCTGCCTTCATATGTTACTTGGCCATTTTCCCTTACTGCATTTAATATTCTTTCTTTGTTTTGTGCACCTGGTGTTTTGATTATTATGTGATGGGAGGTATTTCTTGTCTAGTCTATTTGGTGTTCTATAGGCTTCTTGTATGTTTATGAGCATCTCGTTTTTTAGATTAGGGAAGTTTTCTGTTGTGGCCCGAAATGGCCCACACTTGGGGGGTCAAAATGTCGGACTGCTCTGTCAGTGTTTGAACCTGCACTGCCAAAAGTCTTGGGGACTAAACTGTTAGAGCCTGCACTGCCCCAATCTGCTCAGGTCTAAGGATCCGGGTTCAGCATGAGAGCGAGTGTGGACAGACTCAAAGAATGGAAACCAGACAGAGTGTGATTCAATCCCATTTATTCTTCAGTCTCTCTTCTTAGGCTAAGTCCTAAGTCTTGAGTTCCTAGTTCCTAGTGCCTCCAAGTTCCAAGTTACTTCTTCCAAGTGCTAAGTGCCTAATGTCTAATGCCTAATAATCTGTTGCTTTCTTCTTATTTCTCTAGTCCAAGTGTCTTCCACCTAATGCCTAATAACTACTCCACATTGTACTGTGTAATTCCAAGTTCTTCCTCCAAGTGCCAAGTGCCTAATACCTAATTCTCTGTTCCAAGTTGTACTCTGTCAAGTAATCTGTTGTCTGGTAATTTCTTCTGTTTGTCTCTGGCCTTTTATATGTCTCACTTCTAAGGCACACCTCTAAGTCATGCCCTTAAGTAATGCCCTTAGGTCATGCCCTTAGGTCTTATCTCTAAACCACACCTTGTCAGGGTATATGGCTCAAGATGGCTGCAAGGGTGATAGCTGCCTTCTGTCTGCTCCCCACAGTTTTCTTCTATAATTTTGTTGAAGATATTCATTGACCCTTTAAGTTGGGAGTCTTCACTCTCATTTATACCTATTATCCTTAGGTTTGTTCTTCTCATTGTGTCCTGGATTTCCTGGATGTTTTGTGTTAAGAACTTTTTGCATTTTGCATTTTCTTTGACAGTTGTGTCAATATTTTCTATGGTATCTTTTGCACCTGAGATTCTGTCTTTTATCTCTTGTATTCTGTTGATGATGCTTGTGTCTGTGACTCCTGAGTTCTTTCCTAGGTTTTCTATCTCCAGGGTAGTCTCCCTTTGTGATTTCTTGATTGTTTCTACTTCCATTTTTATGTCCTGGATGATTTATGTCCTTCACCTGTTTGGTTGTGTTCTCTTGTAGTTCTTTAAGGGATTTTTGTGTTTCCTCTTTAAGGGCTTCATCCTGTCTACCTGTATTATTCTCACATTCTTTGAGAGTGTTATTTATGTTTTTCTTAAATTCCTCTATCATCATCATTACAAGTGATTTTAAATCTAAATCTTGCTTTCCTAGTACTATGGGGGATTCAGGACTTTCTTGTGTGGGAGAACTAGGTTCTACTGATGCCAAATACCCTGGGTTATTGATGCTCATGTTCTTGTGCTTGCCTTTTGCCATCTGTATCTCTTAGTGCTACCTGCCCTGTCTCTGGAGCCTGTCTTTCCTATTATCTTGGTTTTATCAGAACTGTGTGAGGTGGGTGTTACTACTGGGGTAAGAGCTGGGGCCCAAAATCTGCTTGGAGTGACTTCCTGGGTCCTAGTGGGTCCCAGTTACTCCCTGTTTGGAGCGGGCATTGCTGTCTGCTTACCAAAGATAATGCTAGGGTTAGAGCACCTGGAAGCCCCAATTTTTCTGGGTTTTGTGAGATTGGGGGCAGAGGTGCCACCTGGGATCTGCTCAGTGCTCAGGCGGAGACTGGAAGGAACTAGTGTCTGGGCTAGGAATGACTTTCTGGGTTCTTGTGGGTCCCAGTTACTCCTTGTTTGGGGCGAGCATTGGTGTTTGCTTACCTAAGATAATGCCAGGGTTAGAGCACCTGGGAGCCTTACTTCCTCTGGGTTTTTAGTGATTGGGGCAGAGCTGCTGCCCAGGATCTGCTCAGTGCTCAGGAATGTTTTATTTTCAAGCATCAAAAATAAATAAATAAATGAATAAATTAATAAACACTAAAAGCATCAAAAAAGAACCACTAAAAGCATCAAAAAAAAAACACTAAAAAAACCCAAACACTAAAAGCATCAAAAAAAAAAAAAAAAAGCAAAGGAATGTTTTATTTTCAACTAGTGTTGCCCTTGTGCTGTTCAAAATTTAATGATGATGTTGCATGGAGTTTCATCCCTTTGCCCTATTATTATAATTCTGTATTGAAATTATTCATTATCTCTGTGAATATATTATTTTAGATTCAACATTTTTTAAAATAAATGGGAACATCACATCTGGATATATCTCTATGTGGAATCTATTACTTATCTAGGGACCTCTGCTTCTGCTAAGCTACCCTGTTTATTTTATTTTTCATTTTGCTGTTATAGTTATTTTGTAAATTGAACTACGAATACCTCATTCTACTATTTCATTGTATATCTCCACCTTCTTCTCCTTCTCCTTCTCCTTCTCCTTCTCCTCCTTCTCCTTCTTCTCCTTCTCCTTCTCCTCCTTCTCCTTCTCCTTCTCCTTCTCCTTCTCCTTCTCCTTCTCCTTCTCCTTCTCCTTCTCCTTCTCCTTCTCCTTCTCCTTCTCCTCCTTCCTTCCTCCTCCTCCTCCACCGCCTCCTCCTCCTCCTCCTCCTCCTCCTCCTCCTCCTCCTCCTCCTCTTCTTCTTCTTCTTCTTCTTCTTCTTCTTCTTCTTCTTCTTCTTCTTCTTCTTCTTCTTCTTCTTCTTCTTCTTCTTCCTGAGACAGGGTTTCTCTGTGTAGCCCTGGCTGTCCTGGAACTCACTCTGTAGACCAGGCTGACCTCAAACTCAGAAATCAACCTGCCTCTGCCTCCCAAGTGCAGGGATTAAAGGCGTGCGCCATCACCGCCTGGCTCCACCTTCTTCTATAAACTTCCTTGCTTTCTTTAAAATTCACTGATATCTTTATTTTATTTTTTCTTTTAGTCAAAATAACTGTTTTTATGTAGTATATCTTGATGATAGTTTCTCCTCCCTCTATTCCTCTCACTTCTTCTACATATATATAAAAACTAATGTGTTTCCTCCATCAGAAAAGAGCAAGTTTCTAAGTGAAAACAACCAAACAAAGCAGAGGCTTCCAGAATGATAAATTATTTTTACCACCTCCACATAAAACAGATCCCAAATCTCCTGACTATATAAAGAACTTAGTGAAGTACTGATAAAAATTTTACCTGAAAAATGGTGTACATATCTAAACAGAGTTTTTCAATAGAGGAATCACAAATGGCCAAGAAAAACAGGCCTCAAGGCTCCATGTGTGCACCAGCTCAACTTTTCTATGTTCAGTGAATTGTATGACTGTTGTTCTCTGAAACAAGGACCCAGTCTGTCAGTTTGGGGAGAGTAAGCTTTTGACTTTGCAGCAGCCTGTATTATTTGGTGATTTCCATAGGACTTCCTTGGCCAAAAACTTAATTGAAAGCTATCCATCCCCGCCACTGTAGTCTGGCTACAAGACTTGCCTTATCGTCCATTACTAGGAGTCCTCAACAGGATCATATTCATAAATTCAGAATATTTTTATGTGAATGCAAATGCCCTTCCAAGGTTCCAACCACTTTTTCCAACATTCTCCCCATCATTATATCTTCATGCCAAAACATTTCCTCCTGGTCCTTCCTGCACCTAACTCCGGCCCACCTGTAATAATTATTCTATTGTCCTTTCTGGAAGGATATATTCATTTCCACTGGATGATGTCTCTTTACTTCAGCCATCATTTCTCAATCTCTGGGAATAGAAAGGCTCTTTCACAAGAGTCATTTAAGAGTACCGCAGGAAAGTATATTTACATTATGATTCATATCAATAACAAAACTACAGCTATGAAATAGCAAAAAAGTAACTTTTGCTGGATGTCATGGCAACAGGAGGAACTGAATTAAAAGATCAAAGCATTATAAAGGTTAAGAACCACTGACCTAACATCTTGGGGCAATTATTTGTAGATTGGTTATCATTTACTTAAGGATTGATATTCACTTGTAATTGAAACATACCATATTTGTCTTTCTAGGTCTGGGTTATCTCACTCAGGATCATTTGATTCTAGTTCAATCCAGTTTCCTTCAAATTTCATGTCGTGATTTTTTTCACAGCAGAATAATACTCCAATGTGTAACTGTATCACATCTTTTATCCATTTTCAGTTGAGTAGCATGTAGCTTATTCCTAGTTCCTGGCTCTTATGAGTAATAAATCTACATTGAACATGTTTGAGCAAGTGTTTTTATGGTAGAATGGGGGTATTTTTTAGTTGTTTGCCAAAAAGTTTTATAGCTAGATTTTGTAGAAGAACAATTTTTAATGTACTGAGGAGATAGCTTGTTGATGTCTGTAGTGGTTGTACATGTTTTCACTTCCACCAACAACGAAGAAGTGTTCACACTTCATATCCTAGCTAACATGAGGTAGCATTGTTCTTTTGATCTCAGTTATCAATGTCATGTGTAATCTATATGTAGATCTGATTTATATTAGATTTTCAAGTTGATTACTGATGTTGAACTTTTCTTTACATTTTCTCAGTTTATTGACCAAATTTTTACAGTAATTTTCAGTTTTATATATTTTTTGATACCTAGCTTATTGAGTTCTTTTTGTATTCTAGACGTTAGTACTCTGTCAGATGTGGAGTTTGGTAAAAATAATTTATCGAATAGGAGGCAAATATATTGTCTAAATAACTGTGTCCTTTATCTTACAAATTTGTCAGCTCCATGATGTCCCATGTATTAGTTGTTCAACTTAGTGCCTATGCTACTAGTGTCCTGTTAAAAAAGTCTTCACCTGGTGCTATGAATTGAAGGTTATTCCCCACTTTATCTTTTATCTGGTTCACTGTATCTTCTTTTATATTGTGGTCTTGGTCAATTGGAAATGGAGGTTTTTGCACAGCAATGAGAATGGAACTTTTTCCATCCTTCTCCATGCAGAAATCCAGTTTACCATCATCACTTGATGAAGATGCTGCCTTATTCCCAGTATGTATTTTTGTAGTCTATCAAATTCAGGTGTCCATATGTATTTGGGTTTTCAGTTCAATTCCTTTGAATAAAGTTTTACTTTTTGCCAATACCATGTAGTTTTTGTTATGATATCTCTATAAAACAGAGTTCAATCAAGGATGGCAATATTTCCAGCAGTGATTTTATTGGTCATTATTTTTTTTTGGTATCATGTTTTATTTTTACAGATGAAGTTGAGAATTATTCTCCGAAATTCTACAGAATTGTGTTAAAACTTTTAAGTGGGTTGTATTGGATCTTTAGAATGCTTTTGATAGGATGTTCATTTTAATATGTTAATCTTTTAGATTTATGTGCATGGAAGAATATTTCATTTTCTCATATCTCTTTCAATTTCTTTTGTCAGACACTTGAAGTTTTTGTTTTTTTTATCACTGAAGACTGTAACTTGCTTGGTTAAAATTATGTCAAGATATTAATATTATTTGAGGCTTTTGTGAATTGGTTGTATTTCTCCTATTTTTTCTCAGTCCATTTGTTTTTTGTATATAGGAGGGCTACTGATTTATTTTTAGTTAATCTTTTATCCAAACACATTGCTGAACATGTAGGAGATGTAGAAGTGGTAGTTGTATGGTGAGTTGTACATAGTATCCTATCATTTGCTAACAATTGTATATTGACTTCTTTTTTTCCAGATTTTATTTTTTTGATCTGCTTCAGTTGTCTTATTGCTCTAGCTAAAATTTGGAGTAGTAGTCCCAAAAGATATGTAGAGAATAAACAAATTGGTTTGTTCCTGATTTTAGTGGAATTAATTTCTGTTTTTCTTCATTTCATTTGATTTTGGCTATATGCTCACTATAAATTGCCTTACTTACAATTAAATATGGCCTTTGTGTCCCTAATTTCTTCAACACTTTTGTAATGAAGGTACATTGAATTTTTGAAAGGCCCACTTTGTATCTATTTAGATGATCATTTGTTATTTCTCTCAGTTCATTTTTATGATATGTTGCATTCACATATTTTTGTATATTACCATCAGTGAATCTCTGGGATAAAGCCTAATTTATTGTTGGGTTGATATATTGTTGCATGTAGTTTCAAGAATTTTATTTACTAGTTTTGCAACCACGTACACAAGAAAAACTGGTCTGTAATTCTTTTTCTTTAAGTGTATGTGACTTGAGTATCAGGGTAACTGCACCCAATCAGATGCATTGGAAAATAATTCTTTTTTTCCTTCTTCTAGAATAATTTGAGAAATATTGGCATTAAATATTCTTTCAAAATATAGGAGAATTATGCATTAAAACCATCTTGAACTGGCATGGTTTTCTTTGGGAGATTTTAATGACTGCTTCTATTTTGATGTGGGTAACTGGACTATTTAAATTATTTACATTATCTTGATTTAGCATTGGTAAGTAGCATCAAATGATAAAAATTTCCATTGCTTTTCGAGTTTCAAGTTTGGTAGAGTACAAATTTTTAAAGTATCTCTTTATTCTTATTTTTAATTGGATATTTTTTTAAATTTCAGATGCCATCCCATTTCCCCATTTTCCCTCCCTTGAAAGCCCCTATCCCTTGCCCCCTTTTCCATTTTGCTTTTATACAATTTTTTTAAATGTTAACCAAAGGCTTTATAAGTATGTTAATGCTCAATCAGAAGTGTAACCCAATAACCAACCTAGATATGTAAACTAACTTTGACTGGTGGAGACACATGAACTTTTGCCTCCATGTCCCCTCTCTCTTTCTCTCTCTCTCATTACCTAGCATCTCATCTATTTCATCTTCTCCTCTCCTTACTTCATCTTTTCCTCTCAGTGCTCCTTCTCCTTTAAGATACTCCTACATATCACCCTTCCTGTTAAAATAAAACTTTTCTCTCAAAATACAACTAGAGCATAATTATTCCTATTTGTACCAGTGAGGTACAAGATAGTCTTAATACCCAGTCCATCCTTTTGTTGACTAACCAGAACATCTGTCTTCTCTCTTGACTAAAACACTTAGTTTTGAACCTGACTTTTTTCTTGGCTTTAGAATGAATATCAGCCGAAAACCATCCACTCCGATCTTTTCTCTCAAAGTAAATAGCCAGGATTGGCTATGAGACTATAGGTCTTCAACCCCATCAGAAATCCTGAATGATTGAGTTAACTGAAGTTGAGGGAAGCACTAAACATAGCTTCTAAAACTTAGCCAATTTATAGAGACCGCTGAACACCTGGACAGCACGTATACTACCGAACATTGGAGCATCAAATCTTCAGCCTTCTGGCCCAAACTCATCTGACCGACCTTAGTGATGCAGAATTATTAAGGGCTGATTACTCTGTGTAGGCAAATATAATCAGTCGACTATTCTGCAAGTGTGTCCTTTTCTGGACAGTAATTTGTCTGTAGATGGAGAGAGGCAATTCTTGCCTAGTGGCTGTCTCACCACAACTGGAATAACTCCAAGGATGGTCAATTTCTTCTTAGAATCCAAGACAGGAAACTGTTAGGAGAAGACAGGTCTCTAATAAAAATGAACATAAATATAGAATTATTTGTGACGTCAATTCTATGGATTTCTGCCGTTTTGAAATCCAACTATCCATGTAAGGTAACCTGGACTGTTGTTTGTTAACTCCTCTCAGCTATTTCTAAATAAAATATAGAAAACACCCTAACAATAAACTCAAAGTCATGAATTTGCTATAGTCCGTTAAGTCACAAGCTAACCGTCCCAAATCAATTAAAAAAGTTAAAGAAGGACTGGGTCTAAGCCTTGTATTTCTGAATGTGTTATACAGGCACAATGGCCACGAGAGTATCAGTATTCATTTCACTTTCACATCAATAAGAAGCTCATACCAATGAAAACCTTAAATTTGAAATCCAAGTGAATTTTGTACCATTTAAGAAATTGTAACTTCATCTTGATACTAAATTATACAGATTTGTACCAATAGGTTATGGCTATGCCATAAAGCCTAGGTAATCCTCCCTGTTCCAACAAAACCAGTACTTTCCCCTAGAAAGACAGCCCAATATTAACTACCTTAGTCCCCAAGCCCAGGGAATAGGGCCACTGACTCTTCTTTAATTTCTTCAAGCTGATTACGGGCATTGAGATATTAGAAGTAGGGTTGAGGGAAGAGTAAATTGATAACCTTCTGATGCTGTGTCTTCACTGCATCCAGATGGAATTCCCGGAAACAGGAGGTTTGAACAGGTCTGCTGGTTTTGCTTGATGAGTATATACACCAAGGCTGTGTATTCTGTAATATACAATTCTCTGGACAAGTTTTAGTATCAAGCAAAAAAAATTTTTTTTTCCTAGAGGGCTGACTTTTTTTAAAAAAAGATGTTGATTCTAACAACTTTTTTCCCCTTTTATGTAGTTGGTTATAATATTTACATTTCAAGTTTTATCCTCTTATCCCATTTCCCCCACCGCCCAGGAACCCCTTATCCCATCCCCCTCCTTATATCCGTTCTATGAGGCTGTGCCTGCACTTACCACCCCACAAGGCCGACCTCCACTAAGCATGCTGCTGGAGTCATAGGTTCCTCCTTATGTGATCCCAGGCTGGTGGTTTAGACCCTGGGGGAGGGGGCGATCTGGTTGTTTGTTATTGTTGCTTTCCTTTTGGGGTCACAAACCTTTCCTGCTCCTACAGTCTTCTAAGTTCTCCATTGGGAAACCCTTGATCATATCAGTGGTTAGCTGTGAGCAAAGTCCTCTGAATTTGTTGGTCCTTGGCAGACCACTAAAGAGACAGCTATATCATGTTCTTGACAGCATGCACTTCCAGCCATCCCCATCAGTGTCTAGCTTAGGTGACAGTACCTGGGATGGATGCCCAAGTGGAATGGTCTCCTGATGTCTCCTCCTTCAATTTCTGTCCCATGTTCTGTTTCCATAATTGCTCCCTTGAGTATTTTTGTTACTAGTTCTAAGTAGAACTGAGGCATCCCCTCTTGGTCTTCCTTTTTCATGAGCTTCATGTGGTCTGTGTTTTGAGTCTTTGCTATTCTAAGCTTTTGGGCTAACATCCGCTGAACAGTGATAAATACCATGTATGTTCTTTTGTGATAGGGTTAACTCACTCAGGATGATAATTTCTAGATCCATCCATTTACCTAAAAATTTCACAAATTCTTTATTTTTAATAGCTGAGTAATAATTTATTATGTAGATGTACCATTTTTTCTATCCATTTGTCTGTTGAGGGACATCTTGGTTCTTTCCAGCTTCTGGCTATTATAAATAAGGTTGCTATGAACACAGTGGAGCATATGTCCTTATTATATGTTGGAGCATCTTCTGGGTATGTGCCCAGGAGTGGTATAGCTGGATCCTCAGGTAATGCTATGTCCAATTTTGTGAGGAACTGCCATACTGATTTCCAGAGTGGTTGCAGCAGTTTGCAATCCCACCAATATTCATAAGAGAGATTGGTCTGTAGTTCTCTTTCTTTGTTGGGTCTTTGTGAGACTTTGGTATGAGCATAATTGTAGCTTTGAAGAACGAATTGGGTAGTGTTCCTTCTGTTTCTATTTTGTGGAATAGTTTGAAGAGAATTGGTTTTAGGTCTTCCTGGATGGTCTGGTAGAATTTTGCACTAAAGCAGTCTGGCCCCGGACTTTTTTTGGTGGGGAGATTTTTAATGACTGCTTCTATTTCTTTAGGGGTAATGGGAATGTTTAGATGGTTTATCTGCTCCTCGTTTAACTTTGGTACCTGGTATCTATCTAGAAAACTGTCCATTTCATACTGCTTTCTTTGAGTCCCACAAATTTTGATATGAAGTGTCCTTATTTTCATTTAAATCTAAAAAGTCTTTAATTTCTTCCTTTATTTCTTCCTTGACCAAGTTATCATTGAGTAGAGCATTGTTCAGTTTCCATGTGTATGTGGGCTTTCTGTTGTTTTCCTCCATGTCAAAGATGGGTCTTAGTCCATGGTGGTCTGGTATGGTACAAGGGATTATTTCAATCTTTTTGTATCTGTTGAGGTCTGTTTTGTGACTAATTATATGGTCTATTTTGGAGAAGGTACCATGAAGTGCTGAGAACAAGGTATATTCTTTTGTTTTAGGTTGAAAAGTTCTATAGATGTCAGTTAAGTCTAATTGGTTCATAACTTCTGTTAGTTTCCTTGTGTCTCAATTTAGTTTCTGTTTCCATGATCTGTTTATAGCTGAGAGTGGGGTGTTGAAATCTCCCACTATTATTGTGTGAGGTGCCATGTATGCTTTAAGCTTTAGTAAAGTTTCTTTTATGTATGTGGTTGCCCTTGCATTTGGGGCATAGATGTTCAGAATTGCAAGTTCCTCTTGGTACATTTTTCCTTTGAATAATATGAAGTGACTTTCTTTGTCTTTTTTGATTACTTTTGGTTGAAAATTGATTTTATTTGATATTAGAATGGCTACTCCAGCTTGTTTCTTGGGGCCATTTGCTTGGAAGATTGTTTTCCAACCTTTTACTCTGAGGTAGTGTTTGTCTTTTTCACAAAGGTGTGTTTCTTGTATGCAGCAGAATATTGGGTCCTGTTTATGTATCCAGTCTGATAGTCTATGTCTTTTTATTGGAGAATTGATTCCATTGATATTAAGAGATATTAAGGAAGAATTAATGTTTCCTGTTATTTTGGTATTGGCAGTGGATTTATGTTTGTAGAGCTACCTTATTTTGGGTTGTTGGAGAATTACTTTCTTGTTTTTTCTAGGTTGCAGTTTCCCTCCTTGTGTTAGAGTTTTCCTCCAATTATCCTTTGAAGTGCTGGATTTGTGGTAAGATATTGTGTAAATTTGGATTTGTCATGGAATATTTTGGTTTCCCCATCAGTATTGATTGAGAGTTTTGCTGGTTATAGTAGTCTGGGCTGGCATTTGTGTTCTCTTAGGGCCTGTATGATATCAGTCCAGGATCTTCTGGCTTTTATAGTCTCTAGTGAGAAACCTGGTGTAATTCTTATAGGTCTGCCTTTATATGTTACTTTGCCTTTTTCCCTTACTGCTGTTAGTATCTTCTCTTTGTTTTGTATATTTGATGTTTTGATTCTTATGTGACAGGAGGTATTTCTTTTTTGGTCTAGTCTATTTGGGGTTCTGTAGGCTTCTTGTATATTTATGGACATCTCTTTCTTTCAGTTAGGGAAGTTTTTCTCTATAATTTTGTTGAAAATATTTACTGGCTCTTTAAGTTGAGAGTCTTCACCCTCATCTATACCTATTATCCTTAGGTTTGGTCTTCTCATTGTGTCCTGGATTTCCTGGATGTTTTGTGTTAGGAGCTTTATGCATTTCACATTTTCTTTGACTATTGTGTCTATGTTTTCCATGGTATCTTCTGCGTAGGAGATTCTCTCTTCTGTGTCTTGTATTCTGTTGATGATACTTGCGTCTATGACTCCTGATCTTTTTCCTAGGTTTTCTATCTCTAGGGTAGTCTCCCTTTGGGATTTCTTTATTGTTTCTACTTCCATTTTTAGATCCTGGACAGTTTTGTGTAATTCCTTCACCTGTTTGGTTGTGTTTTTTTGTATTTCTTTAAGGGCTTCTACCTGTTTACCTGCGTTCTCCTCAAATTCTTTGAGAGTGTTGTTTATGTCCTTTTTAAATTCCTCTATCATAATCATGAGAAGTGATTTTAATTCTGAGTCCTGCTTTTCGGGTGTGATGTGGTGTTCCGGACTTGCAATGGTGGGGAAACTGGGTTCTGGTGATGCCAAGTAACTTTGATTTCTCTTGTTTATATTCTTATGCTTGCCTTTTGCCATTTGGTTAGCTGTAGTGCTACTCGCCCTCACTTGTTCTGACTGGAGTCTGCCTTTTCAGTTATCTTGGTTGAGTCAGGACACCCGGGTTCTGGATGACTCTATGATCCTGAGCTCCAGCTGTTCTGGGTACAGTGGCTCCTCTAGGTTATTCAGGATATGGTGTCTCCATGGTAGTAGACCAGCTAGGTGTTTGCTGCTCTGAGTGTAGTTGCTCTTCTAGGATGCTTCAGGATATGGTGACCCTTGCTTTGCAGCTCTGCAGTCTGAGACTTGGCTTCAGCTCTGCAGTTCTTGACCTGGCTAGGATTCCAGGAGACACAGATTCCCCAGGGAAGCAGATCAGCTGTGTGACTGCTTTGTCCACTGGGGCTGGCAAGGGGCGGAAGGGGCATGGTTTTCCACAGGAGCGGGTTCTGGGTGCCAGGTACACTACTGCCAGTTGTGCTTCTGGGGCCTAAGGTGCTGATCTGCTGGTCTTACCTGCAAGTCCATTGTGTGTCACCTGTCTAGGGTGCCACCGATGCAGTTTCCTCAGAAGAGCAGATCAGTTGTGTGTCTGCTCAGTCCACAGGGGTCTGGGCCAGGGCATATCTCTTTATTCTATAACTGTTTGTTGTTATGTCTTTCATGTGAAAATCTCTCTTCACCTTTAGTTAATTTAGTTAAGTATTTGTTAATCTTCCTGTTTTTCACCAAGAATCAATTCTTTATTTTATTGATTCTTTGTCTTGTTTCTTTTATATATATTTCATTGATTTAAGTCCTAATTTTTATTTTTTGCATTAGTTATTTAATTTACTTATATCTTATATATTGAACCTGCTTTGCTGTCCCTTCTCCCAGATGTTTTCATGCCATTATCTCTCTTCTTTATCTCTGAGAGGGTGCCCTTGGTGGCATCTCCTTCTCTGGGGCATAATATTTTTACAGAATTAGGCTCATCCACTCTCTCTGGGGCCAGACAAGGCACTCTTCCTCTACATATGTGTTGGGGGCCTACAATGAGCCAGTTTATTCTCTTTGGTTAGTAGCTTTGTATTTGGGAGCTACCAGAGTTTCTGGTTAATTGACACTGTTGGCATTCCTATGGAGATGTCATCACACTCATCTCCTTCAAGCCTTCCCCTAACACTTCAATACAATTCCCAAACCTCAGTCCGTTGATTTGGCTGAAATATCTGCCTCTGTCTCAGACAGCTGCTTGTAGTGCCTGTCAGAGGACAGCCATTTAGGCTCCTGTCTCCAAGAATAACATAGCACCAGTAATAGTGTCAGGGTTTGGTGCTTAACCATTTGATGTATTCCAACTTGGGTCAGACACTAGACAACCTTTTATTCAGTCTCTGCTCCATTTTTGTCCCTGCTTTTTTTCTTGGACAGAAAAAACTCTGGGTTAAAATTTTTGGAGGTAAGCTGTTGACCCCATCCCGCCACTAGGGGTCCTACCTATCTATTGAAGGTTTTCTCTTCAGGCTCCATATCCCCACTCATCATTTTGGATAAGGTCACCCCCATGAGTCCTTTTATCTTCTCACATCCACAGTCTCTGAGACTTTCTAGAGGTTCTCCTCAATCCCCTATCATCCATCCCTTGATGCTGCATAGTTTTTCCAATTATTCTCCAACCCCAAAGTGCTTTTTTGCTTTCTCTTTCCCCTATGCCCTATACCTTTTCTCCTCCCCCTCTACTCTCCTACCCAGTAAGCTCCCTCTTTATCTTGTGATTATTTTGTTTCCCATTTTAAGTAAGATAAAAGCATCTTCACTTGGGCCTTTCATGTTAAAATTCTTATAGTCTGGGGGTTATATCATGGATATTCTATATATTTTAGCTAATGTGAGTACATACCATGCATGTCCTTTTGGTTTTGGGTTACCTCACTCAGGGTAATATTTTCTAGTTCCATCAATTTGCCTGCAAAATTCATGATGTGCTCTTATTTAAATAGCTGAATAGTATTCATTTGTGTGAATGAATCACATTATATGTATCTACTCTTTGGATGATGGACAGCTGGGGTGCTTCCAATTTCTGGCTATTATGAATAAGGCTGCTGTTATTTGTTGCCATGTAATACATGTGTATGATTACCTTTTTGTTCTCAATATTTCCATTATGCTGTTGGGTTCTTTATAGGTGATTTCCTCAATTAATTTTTATGTAGGCACCAAGAGCTCTGAGCATTTCTCTGTGTATCAATTTTGTGTCTGTATATTTGTTACCTCTGTATCGATAAACTAAGATAATTGGTATTGAGAAAAATCAATGACCAATGACTGTTGAAATTTTTATTGCACATTTGTGCCTGTTGGGTTGTGGTGGTAGCAGTGATAGGGATGGTGGCAATGTGTGTTTTTCTTCTATTAATTTTAAAGTGAGAGTATTCTATTTCCTGGGGTTTTGTCAATGTAGTTAACCTCAATAAATTGGAGTTTTTCTACATATTTTATTGGGCTATAGGACTTCATTGTAAGTATTTCTTTGCATCTACTTTGATTGAAAATTTAGCTGGGTAGACTCATTTATCCCGGCATCTTAGAGATTGCAATAACTCTGTCCAGGCCCTTCTGGACTTGGAGTATCTAATGAGGTGTCAATTGAAATTACATTATGTCTGCTTTGTATGCTACGCCATCTTATTCACTTGCTGATTTTAATATTCTTTCTTTGTAATATGTGTTTTATATTTTTATTATTATGTGGTGTGGGGATCTTTCTTTTCTGTTCCAATACAATTGGTGTTCAAAGTTCTCCTTGTATCTTTATAGGCTTCTCCTTCTTTAGCTCATAAAAACAAATTAGATTATTTTGTTTAAACCATATTATGAACTTTAAGATGGGTTTTCCTCCTTTCTCTATACCAGTTATTCTTAGGTTTGTTTTTTTCAAAGTGTTCCAGATGTACTGTTTGTTTGTTTAAGATAATTTTGATTTAACATTTTCTTTGACTGAGGCATATATTTCTTCTAAGATATCTCTAATTCTTCCCGTTTATTTTTCTCTACTGACTTAGTTCCATTTTCAGGTCCTGTACAGTTTTATCTATTTACTTCAACTGTTTGTTTTTTCTGGATTTCTTTAAGAGATATATTAATTTCCTCCAAGTTTTTGTGTGTATTCCTGGTTGACTTTACAGGATTTATTTACACCCTCTTTAAACATCTATCATCTTAACATAATCTGTGTTATAGCCTTTTCTTTTTTCTTCAGGCATGTGTTATATTTAGAGTCATATGTGATAGGAGACCTCTGATCTAGTGTAGATATATGGCCTTAACTGTTATTGATTGTGTTGTTCTACCATCATCTAGATGTCTAGGAATGGGATAATTGTATGTCTCAGAGCTAAATTTTTAATATTTGTATTTGTGAGATGAGTGTATTTTTTCTTAGATTATGTTAACTCTCTGAATTTACTTGCCAGGTCAGCAGGTGTGTTCACAGAGAGGGGCTTCTCTTATTAGAAGGTGTAGGCAGAAAGTAATGTGGAGAGGGTACTTTGAATCTGTCAGTGATGAGTTTCAAAAGAAAAAGGAAATTGAAATATTATGCTATAGAGTTGTAAACAAGACTGGGGGAATTGGCTTTCAGGGGCAGTAGATGTGCTGTAAGTCTGTTTTAGCCTACCTTTTGCAGTCGGTTTATACTGAAATTGCTGTGTGAGTCAAAGCAACAAGTGGGTAGAGACAGGCAGTGGTCAATATTTGTGGAATCCATAGAAGATGGAAGCACAAGGGCACAGAAGGCTGCAGAGCCGGGAAAGGTGTGTATGTGGTGGGGAGGTGTTGAGTAGGACAAACCAGAAAGAAGAAGGTGTGTGGGGAGGTGACTTGGTTTTCTAGAGGATATGGCTAGCCTATAGTTTACCAGGGCATGTCTGTTGGATTTGGAAGCTTGTATACATCAATGAATTGTGGAGGTAGAATAGAAGGGGGTAATCTGTGGTATCTATTAAAGATGGGAGAGGAAGGGAGGCTTCAGCTGGTCTTTTGTTGCATTACAAATGATGATATTGAGGGATAAGGTCTGGGGGAATAGAGTGAATAGAAAGTTCTCCATCATATACTCCATGCTTTTTACCTTTGCTCAATGTCACTCTTTTACAACTGTCCATATATATTCGGTATGCTCCCCTCCCATTAACACTGGTCAATTTGTTTCTTTCTTAATCATCCCTTTTACTGTTTCAGGATATTATTCATATTGGTACATTACCTGTTTGGTTTAAATCATGGTCACCTTTATGACCCTTATGTTTAGACTGTTCCAGGAAAACCAGTGTAGTCATCAATTGTTACACATGTAAAATAATTAACTTCTTTCTTTGACTATTTTTGAAGGAGATAGTTTAGTAAAGAAGGACAAGATATTTTCCTCATTTTTCTACAAACCATACATATGCAGAATCAATCATGAAAGTTATTCTTATTTGTTGTGAGTTCCTTAAAGTAATGCATGTATTGCTTGGAGGAAGACCACTTGCATCCCCATCTTATAACCATTATGCATTTATTTCTGTAATACCTTAGAATGGATAGTTATAAAGTACTTGTTTATGGATAGGGATTAAAGCATCACTTACTTCATGATCATCCATAGTCATATATCTTGTCCCTCATCACAGATCACTGTTGAGATAGGCTTCTTGGAGTAAGGATGAGTGTGTCACTTATTGATGAACATAAAACCAAACATTTACATGGGGTTTGACAATAAGTAGATTAAGCTCTAAGGCAGCATTGAGTTCATCATCATGTGATATGAATTCCTACCACCATGAAATTTTGTGTGGTTTCATAGTACCAGATTTGAAACACTCTTTTGATAAATAATTCTTCCCTGCACTTCTGCTATATGGTACATCCACATATATTTTCAGTGTGCACAGAATAGGCAAACTCTAGTCAAGGACCTAAAATCCTGCAGAATTTGATTTCAGTGATTGCATTTTGAAGCCATATATAAGGCAAATTATGGTGAAAACCTACACGATAAAAATTTAAATTTCAAAATAACACTGAATAAAGATGTAGAATATTCAAAACTTAATTCTAAAATAAAGTGCTATCCTTAGATAAATTAATTAATTAAACAGACTTCATGCTCCTTAATTAAGTCAAAGATAGAATTTTGCTCTTGAAGCATACATTGTATAATAGAAAAGCAACAGCAAAATGCTCATGATGAGGGCAAAGGGACAAGTTGTGAATTTGTACATCACTTGAGAAAAATGAGTAGAGTTCCATGGTCATTAAAGAAAACGTACATTGTACTAAAGGAAAAGTTTGATTCTTCTGAAAATTAACTCAATAAATGTCAACTTAAAGTATAAAACAGAGACACAATCTCTTGATAAGGTGACAGTTTCAGAAATACACATAGGTTTAATGTAATAGAAATATGACAATATAAATTGAAGAGCATGCTTTTTAATTTAAGGTAAAACTCACAAATGGTTAGGAGCCGAGTATTCAAAACCTATTTTTAAATACTTAGTAATAGTTCAGTCCCTATATGTTAACAAATGCCATAGCTAAATGTAACAACATAATGCTAGTGAAGGATTTAAGCTTCAAGAATATAATGGCATTTATTAGTTTAAAATAATTCAGACTGTTAACCGAATCAGGGTATCCAAGGGATTTATCAAAATGAGTACATATGGGTCCCAAATCAGAGAACACCATTTAAGAAGTGAATTTCAAACAATAATGTTAGTATTGTAGAAACTATATATCCAGAGTTACACATATTTCATAAAATCATGTCAGAATCATGTTGCATTTATAAAGTATTGTTCTGAAGTGTTATGACTCATAAAATAGATGCCAAAAATTCACAAATTGAAGCAAAGCATACGAAGACAGAGAAAAGGAATTGAACTTTTGGAATTTATGTCACCATAGGCAAAAAGCACTGAATAAATTTGAAATAATTCACAGACTCCTTAAAAATATCTTTCTAAAATAATAAAGGAAGGTGACTCAGGAAGCACTTCAAAGAGCTGACAATAATTAATACATTAGAGGGAAGGTGACACATGAGTATTTATTCTGTCACTTTCATTTCTGAACAGATATGAAACAGTGTGTGAAATGTCCAGAAAGTCACTATGCCAACCCAGAGAAGAATCACTGCCTCCAGAAATCTGTGACCTTTTTGGCCTATGAAGAGCCCTTGGGGATGGCACTCACCATCACAGCACTGGGCTTCTCTGTACTCACAGCTGTGGTCCTTGTAGTCTTTGTGAAGCACAGAGACACACCCATTGTCAAGGCCAATAACAGGGCTCTCAGCTACACCCTGCTATTCACCCTCTTCATCTGTTTCCTCAGTTCCTTGCTCTTCATTGGCCAGCCCAACACAGCCACCTGTATCTTGCAGCAGACAGCATTTGGAATTTTGTTCACTGTGGCTCTCTCCACAGTGTTGGCCAAAGCTCTTACAGTGGTTATTGCATTCAAGGCCACTGTTCCAGCTAGAATGGTGAGGTGGTTAATGGTGTCAAGAGCCCCTAATTTCATCATTCCCATCTGCACACTGATCCAACTTATTATCTGTGGAATCTGGCTGCTTACCTCTCCACCCTTCATTGATCAAGATCCTCATGCTGAACATGGTCACATCATCATTGTGTGCAACATGGGTTCAACAGTTGCCTTCCACACTGTCCTGGGCTACCTCTGCTCCTTAGCGCTTGGGAGCTACACCATGGCCTTCTTGTCCAGGAATCTGCCTGACACATTCAATGAAGCCAAGTTCCTGTCATTCAGCATGCAGGTGTTCTTCTGTGTTTGGATCACTTTCCTCCCTGTCTACCATAGCACAAAGGGGAAGGTCATGGTGGCTATGGAAGTGTTCTCCATCTTGGCTTCCAGTATAGCACTGCTTGGACTGATTTTTGCCCCCAAGTGCTACATTATTTTGTTAAGGCCAGAAAAAAACTCCTGTCATAGAATCAGGCACAAAAAACATTCAAGAAGAAATATGCATGTAAATTTAGTTAAAAATTAAAATTTATCTATGATAGTAAATTAAATACTATGGTTTATCCAGTGCCACAGCATGTTAAATGTCTTATTCTGGTGTAGTATGATTGTTTGTGTTAAAAACTTCATCTAATTGTATTAACATCTCTTTATACTGAAACCATCAGTTTCATTTTATGTTTTGGATTCCTTATATGATTTTGTAACATAGTTTCACTATGTGCCCTTGTTGACCTACTGTCCCATAATTATTTCAGTGTAGCATATATTGATTGATTTATTTCTTTTCTGACTCCAAATATTTCATTACATTCTACTTTTTAAACCGAATATTGTTAGAGCAAAGTGTCTCTCAAATTTCTGTCTAAGTTCAGTAAGATTCTTACTTCCATTGATCAGAAAAATACAATTCTATTATTTTGAAGAACTGTGGAAGTTTCTTCTATTTTAATGTTTGATACATGAGGTAAAATGAAGCCTCTTATTCTGGAGAAGTATAAAAGATGCCGGGGTTGTAACTAGTGTTTGTGTATAAACTGAGAGCTCAGGACCAGCATGTAAGTGATTGAATATTTCATTGCCTTTAATGTGCACACCACATTGGAGAGATGCATGCAGGTTCAGCTCATGTAACAGGACCATTGTGCAAGGAGTTGTTACAAAATTATGCAGCAGAGGTAATATGGATGTTATATACTACATTGAAAAAAGTAAATCTTTTTTAAAATTGTTTCTTTTATTCATTTACATAGCACATATTGTCCCCCTTCCCAGATTCCCCTCCACAAATTCTTCCATCTGCTTCTGTAAGGGTACTCTTGTATACTCCTGACCACTCATGTCTCAAGGCCATAGCATTCCTCTGGATGGGGCATCAAACTTTAAAAGAACCAAGAGCCTTCTGTCCTGTTGATGCCAGATAAGGCCATCCCCTGAACATATGTACCTGGAGTCATGGATTCCTTCCTGTGTACTCTTTGGTTGGTGGTTTAGTCCCTGGGAGCTCTGAGAGGTCTGGCTGGTTGATATTGTTGTTCTTCCTATGGGGTTGCAACACCCTTCAGCTCCTTTTCTTCTTCCCCTAAATTCCCCATTGGGATCTGTGTGCTCTGTCTGATGGCTGTTGGTTGTGAGCATCCACATCTGTATTGGTCAGGCTCTGGTAGAGTCTCTCAGGGGACAGTCGAGCCAGGGTCCTGTCAGTAAGTGAGTCTTTGCACCAGCAATAAGGTCTGGGTTTGGTGTCTGCAGATGGGTTGCCCCTAGTTGGAGCAGTCTCTGGATGGCCTTTCATTCAGACTCTGATCTACTTTTTGTCCCTGCATTTCCTTTACACAGGAACAATTCTGGGGGTAATATCTTGTTTGCATGGGTGGCAAAGTCTATCAAATGAGGGCCATGCCTAACCACTAGATATAGGTTCTACTGGTTGTATCTCCCCTTTGATGGGTATTTTGGTCAATGTTATCCTACTTGGGTTCTGTCAAACTCTTTCTTCCCTGGCATCTGGGACTTTCTAGTGCCTACACCCAGTTTCCTATCCTCCATTGCTCCACACCTCCATTTAATTTTCTGCTCCTCTGTACTTTTCCCCCATTTACTCTCACACCAGATCCTGACCATTTATTTCCTCTCAGTCCTATCTTCCTAACATCTGCCTCCTGCCCTCTAACTCCCATAATTGTTTTGTCTCCCCTTCTAAGTAGGACTGAATGATCCACACTTTGCTCTTTCTTCTTGAGCTTCATATGGTGTGTGAGTTGTATCATTGGTATTCCACGATTGTTGGCTAATATCCACTTAAATGAGTATATACCATGTGTGTTCTGTTGAGACTAGGTTATCACACTCAGGATGATATTTCCTAGTTACATCAATATGCATGCAAGAATCGCACTTTCATTACCCAGTTTTCCATTGTCAACATCTGAGATTGTAGTGTCTCTAGTGCTGAGTTGGTGCCTTTCAATTTTTGTTTTTTCCTAAGTGTTTATACTTCATTGTTTTGAGATAGAATATTTCTTAATCACCAGTTTTCCGGGATTTGCTATGCTGACCAATCTATTTTCAACTTCACAGATATCTTTTGACTTATTTTCTGTTCTATTGCTGCGATTAAGGATACTATAAAACAAATTATTTAATTTGAAGTCATCCTTAGATATTTAGATTGTTATTTCACCATGATAATAATGGTAGAAATCACAGAGTTATGGCATATAGGAACATTCATTGAGAGAAATATATGCTAATCTATACACAGACAGCAGAGAGAGAGAGAGAGAGAGAGAGAGAGAGAGAGAGAGAGAGAGAGAAATTGCCACATGCTTTTGAAATTTTAATGTCCACTTTGAGAATACAACACACCCCCAACACACAACAGGCTACAGCAACTCCTGAAAGAATATACATCCTTACCTAAATAGTATATAATTGTGATACAAACATTCAATATAATATCCTATGGGAGCATCCTTATTCAAACCACCACATACAATGTCTGATCTTTAGACCATGTTTACCATAAAATAAAATGCTTTGATTCATAGATATTTATGGTATAAAATACATGTTAGAGAAATACATGAAACATATTAGCACTTCTATCTTAAGAAACTGAAAATTTCTTCATCCTAGAGGTTGACATGTCTGTTGTATACAACATTTCTATCTGATCTTAGGCAAGAGTTCGAATATGCTTAGACACAATGTATTTCTGTTGCAGGCAATTCTGCATAATAAGCCCATGCATCTTAAAACCATGTAGCTTCCTTGAGATGGAATTCTGTTATGCAGAGCACTTCCTTCTACCCTTGGTATTGAAAGGGTCAGATTGTGTTTGTTTAATGTTCTGTGTGTTGCTTTGTAATATAGAACTGCTTGCAATATAGATTGTGTTAATTTAGCAGCAAATAGGGAGACATGAACACTCTGTATTTTGCTTCTTTCATTTCTGCCACTTTATATGCATGGCAGACAACCTTAATCTCTGAAAACAGTACCGCCATGAAAAACAAACACAAGGTAAAAAGGTAAAGGTGAAAAGTTTCTTTGAAATATTGAGGTGAAGTCTGAATTCTTATTAGGATATTCTTAAAGAGAAGCAAGACAAATATTCCAGGAAGCATTGCAGCGGAATGTAACTTCACTTCTCTTCATTGTTGAACCAATGAGCTAATGAATGACTAGATGGCAAGAAGTCCTTATATTTAATTGCACTTGCAGTCTCTACTCAACCAAAAAGTGTCAACAACGACAGAGTAGGTGGGTGGAGTTCAAGTGTATTCACTAGCAACTAAAGGAATTAACTTGGATGCTGTGATGTCATATTAGGTTTGAGAAGATTGTACTTTTGACAGTGAATCAAAAGAGGCATTGTCACTGTTCAAAACAAACGTGAGAGAGACTCTAATTAATCATGGGTTTGACCATGGAGCTGCAACATGATGGATTATAGAATAGGACATGGAAACCAAAGGACAGTAGAAAAACAGATGAGGCATCACTTCCCTGCTGTGTCTTGGCCACAAAAAAATATATTACTTACCCAGTGTGAGAAATGTTTTCAGCTGTTGTTAACCCTTAGATTTTGTCCATTATTTCAAATACATATATCAGTTTTTTTTTAAGTAACAAACTCAGGGACATCAAATGTAATGTAGCAGGTCACTCTGCATTTCTACAGCTGTGTTCAGGCTCCATTTATAATGACTAGGTACAGTACATAGCAGGTCACTGTAGCTGCACACATAGGTATGTAGAAATATCTACCATGAGATGGGATAATAAGCCCTCCTACACCAAGAAAGGAGAAATTTTGGTTTGATGTGACCATCAAAGTCAGCAACACCAAACTATTCATCCCAGGTTCTACCACAGATATTATTTATTGATATGTGGTGTCAAGTTGGGTTATTGTCTTCAACATCTTATAGATGTGAGATTTAAATATTTTATGCATGTACATATTTTAGCAAGCTTCTCCAGAATAACAGCTCCCTATGGTTCTTCAAAAGATTTCTTTTGTGGTTCAAAGAGAAGCTTATCAAGAGGCTCACCTTCAAATGATCAGAGTTTAAAACCCAGGACTCAAGCAGTTGGAAGAAGACTCTGAAAACTACCTTCTGATCATTCTTACACGTACCTCACACATACAGGCAATGCTTGTATTCATATAATTTTAGCTCATAAAAGAAAAGGCCTGTAGTGCTTGTTCTCCCTTTCCTATTTTCTACTCTACTGTATCCTCCCTCTCGTGACCCAATCTACTTATAATTGCTCCTTCTTTAAATGAAACTTCTTAAAATTACCAATTAGCAAATTACCACATAGAAAAATGTTACATCTTGATTGTCTCACACGAGCTACTTAATCTGTAGATATGCACAGAAAACACAGATAGCTACGTCTTAAAAGCTAGCATCCACATATAAGAGAAAACATGAAAATCGTCTATATAGATGACCTTGCTTAGGATGATTCTTTCTAGTGTCATCTATATACTGCAATAAGGCCAATACCTAACACCTAAGAAATGGATGAGTCTCTTAATAAAACATATGCAAACAGATGTATATATAGACACATATGTGTGCATCCCAATAAATCCACAGCAATATGACATAAACACTATAATGTGTAACATGTCCTCAAGTGAAATAGATGAAATAATAAAAATCACACAACTAAGGATGTTAGTTTATTTATTTATTTATTACTATGATTTTTACCTTTTACATACTCAATTTACGTCTGGCTCACTGACTCTTTCCTTCTCCTCTGACCAGGAGGTGTACCCTGGGTGTCCCCTCTCCCTGGCACTGCAAGACTAGGTGCTACTTCTCCTACTGAGGCCAGACAAGGCAGATTAGTTAAAAGAATATATCCCATACACAGGTAACAGCTATTGGAATAGCTTCCCTCCAGTTGTTTGGGACCCATATGAAATCCAAGTTGCACATCTGGTGCATGTGTGCATGAGTGGGTGGGAGAGGGGAGGGGCTAGGTGCAGCCCATGTATATTCTTTGGTTGTTGGTTCAGAACCTGAGAGCCCCAAGGTCCCAGGTAAAATTACTCTTAGTCTATTTTTGGAGTTCCTATCTTGTTTGGGGCTTAGAACCCTTCCTCCTATTCTTCTATAAAAGTTCTCACGCTACATCTACAATTTTTCTGTGAGTGCCTGTATTTGTTTGATTCAGCTGCTGGGTGGAGAATCTCAGAGGACAACTTAATCCTGTCTGCAAGCATAAAAGAGTGTCAGTAATAATATTAGGTATTGGTATTTGCCCATGTTATGGGTCTCAAGTTGGACCAGTTGGACCCAACCCACACCCCACCAACCCTTTGACCTCTTCTAACCACACTCCACCCCACATGGCCTCCACAATCACTGCAGCCTCAAGTTTCTTCAGGGTTAGGCATATCTACTGTCATGGAGAACAAACAAAGAAGTCCTCTGCTGTATATATGTCAGGAACATTGGGCTGGCTAGTATATGGTGCCTGCTTGGTGGCTCAGTTTATGAGAGATATCAGGCACCCAGTTTAGTTGAGAATCATGGTTTTTCTATGGGATTGCCTTCCTATTCACTCTTTTCCAACCTTTCCCTAATTCAACCACAGGGGCCCCCAACTTTACTTCAATGGTTGTGTGTAAGTATCTGCATCTGTATCAGTCAGCTACTTGTTGAGCCTCTCAGAGGACAACCATGATAAGCTCCTGTCTGTAAGCACACCAAAGTATCAAAGGCAGTGTTGGGCCTTGGTGCCTCCCCTTGAGATTGATCCCAAATTCGGCTTGTCACTGAAACTCCTTTCTCTCAGTCTCTTCTCCATTTTTGTCCCTGTAGTTCTTTTATACAGGAATAATTCTGGATCAGAATTTTTGACTGTGGGATGGAAACTCCATCCCTACACTTGATGTCCTATCTTTCTACGGAAGTTCCATTTCCCCACTAATGAATATTTTATCTATGTTCCCTTCTGTTGAGTCCTGAGAATCTCTCACCTCCCAGATCTCTGGTACATTCTAGAGGGTCACACTGCATCTCAGTCCCCGAGTTTGCACATTTACATTCATTCTGCTGGGCCTCAGGGCTCCACTCATGTTTTCTTCACTCCCACTTACCTGATCATGTTACCATTATCCCTGTCCTATCCCCTGTCACACTCAGGATCATACCTCCCTCTGCCCTCTGTGATTCATTTCTTCTCCCTCCCAAGTGGGAGGGAAGCATCCTCACTTGGGCCCTTTGGTTTGTTAACCTTCTTGAGTTCTGTGGATTGTATCCTGGGTAAGCTATAATATTTTAGACTAATATCCACTTATGAGTACATTCGATGTATGTACTGTTGTGACTGTGTCACCTCACTCAAGATGATATTTTCTAGTTTTATTCATTTGCAGGTAAAGCTCATGATGTCCTCTTTTTAAATAGCTGAATAGTATTCCATTGTGTAAATGAACCACATTTTTTGTATACATTTCTCTGTTGTAAAACATCTGGACTGAAAATAGATCTATATTTGCCACGTTGCACAAAACTCAGCCCGAAGTGTATCATAGACCTCAACATACAACCAGATACATGGAATCGAATAGATCAGAAAAAGGGAAAGAGCTTCATTGGTACAGGGGATGGAGGGGGGTGTGTTTCATAAATAGAACTCCAGTGCATCAGGCTCTTAACATCAACAGTAGATAAAGAGGATCTCACAGAACTGAAAAGCTTCTGTAAGGCAAAGACATAGTCCATAAAGGAACCATCATGACCACACAGCCATGCGCAGACATAATTTGAAACACGATTTGAATTAAAACTGTTCATAGAGGAAACTTAAATACAATAAAAACTGCAACACATTCACTACTTATTTAGTTTATTAGGCTGTAATAGTGACATAGTGGTCACCATCCCCTAAGTATACAGCTGAAAACATGGGTGCCTCCCTTTGTGCTCCTAGGCTGGTGGCTTAGACCCTGGGGATCTCTGGTTGGTTGGCACTGTTGGTTTCCTCTTGGGGCCACCAAACCTTTCAGCTCCTTCAGTCCTCTAGCTTCTCCATTGAGAACCCTTGATCAGATCAATGGGTAGCTGCAAGCATCTGCCTCTAAATATGTCAGGTTCTGGCAGACCTCTGAGGAGACAAGTACATCAGGCTCCTGTCCGCATGCATTTCCTGACATTAATATCGGTGTCTAACTTTTGATGACTGTACATGGGATGGTACCAAGGTAGAGTGGTGTCCAGACAGCCCCTCCTTAACTTCTGTTCCACACTTTGTCGCCATATTTGCTTCTTGGAGCATTCTGTCACTTCTTCCAAGTAGTACTGAGGCATTCACATTTGGTTTTCCTTCTTCATGAGCTTCATGTAGTCTGTTAGTTGAATCTTGGCTATTTCAAGCTTTTGGGCCTTCATGGAAGGCCTAATACCAATTCTCTTCAAACTATTCTACAGAATAGAAACAGAAGAAACATTACCCATTTCGTTCTATGAAGCTACAATTATACTCATACCTAAACTTCACAAAGACCCAACAAAAAAAAGAGAAATACAGACCAATCTCACTTATGAATATTGATGCAAAAATACTCAATAAAATTCTCACAAACCGAATCCAAGAACACATCAAAACAATCATCCATCATGATCAAGTAGGCTTTATCCCAGGAATGCAGGGATGGTTCAATATTTAGAAATCCATCAGTGTAATTCACTACATAAATAAACTCAAATTAAAAAAAAACACATGATCTTCTTGTTATATTCCAAGAAAACATTTGACAAAATTCAACATTTTTTCATGGTAACAGTCATAGAAAGATCAGGAATTCAAGGCACATACCTAAACATAGTAAAAGCAATATACAGCAAGCCGGTAGCCAACATCAAACTACTTGGAGAGAAAATTGAGGCAATCCCACTAAGATCAGGGACTAGACAAGGATGCCCACTTTCCTTCTACGTATCCAATATAGTACTGGAAGTTCTAGCCAGAGGAATTAGACAACAAAAGGAAGTCAAAGGGATACAGATACTAAGGGAAGAAGTCAAAATTTCACTATTTACAGATTATATGATAGTTAAGTGACCCTAAAATTTTCACCAGAGAACCCCTAAACCTGATAAACAACTTCAGTAAAGTGACTGGATATAAAATCAACTCAAACAAATCAGTAGCCTTTCAATACTCAAAAGATAAACAGGTTGAAAAAGAAATTAGGGAAATGACACCCTTCACAATAGTCACAAATAATATAAAATATCCTGGAGTGAATCTAACCAAGCAAGTAAAAGATCTGTATGACAAGAACTTCAAGTTTCTGAAGAAAGAAATAGAAGAAGATCTTAGAAAATGTAAAGATCTCCCATGCTCCTGGATCAGCAGGATGAACTTAGTAAAAATGGTCATCTTGCCAAAAGCAATGTACAGGTTCAATGCAATCACCATCAAAATTCCTAATCAATTCTTCATAGAGATAGAAAGAACAATTTGCAAATTCATTTGGATTAACAAAAAAACCAGGATAGCGAGAACCATTCTCAACGATAAAAGAACTTCTGTGGTCATCACCATCCCTGACTTCAAACTGTACTACAGAGCAGTAGTGATAAAAACTGCATGGTATTGGTGCAGAGACAGGCAGGAAGATCAATGGAATAGAATTGAAGATCCAGAAATGAACAGAGGCACCTATGGTCACTTGATCTGTGACAAAGGAGCTAAAACCATCCAGTGGAAAATGGAAAGCATTTTCAGCAAATGGTGCTGGATCTACTGGAGGTCAGCATGTAGAAGATGCAAATCAATTCATTCTTATCCACTTGTACAAAGCGATAAAGAACCTTCACATAAAACCAGATACACTGAAACTAATAGAAGAGAAGGTGAGGAAGACCCTTGAATACCTAGGCACAGGGAAAAGGTTCCTGAACACAACACCAATGGCTTATGCTCTAAGATCAAGTATTGACAAATGGGACCTCATAAAATTGCAAAGCTTCTGTAAGGCAAAAGACACTGTCAATAAGACAAAATGGCAACCAACAGATTGGGAAAAAATCATTACCAATCCTAGATCCGATAGAGGGCTAATATCTAATATATACAAAGAACTCAAGAAATTAGACTCCAGACAACCAACTAACCCTATTTAAAAATGGGGTACAGAGCTAAACAAAGAATTCTCAACTGAGGAAATTCAAATGGCTGATGCCTTATGTCTTAACTCTAGCATTTCTCAGATTATTCTATATCTTTACCAGAAATATTTTCTCTGTCTTTGTTAATGTTTCCCTTTTCTCTTTCTATGATCATAATTCTGATATTTGCCCTTTTCTTGGTATCTCCCAATTCTACTATGTTTCCTTCATATACAGTTTTGAGTTTCTCAATACCTGTTATTGAGTGATTCAGTTTACCCTTACTTGGTCTTCTATTCTCAACTTTCTGTTTGAAGCATCAATGTTGTTAGAGTTTTATTACACCAAGTTTTGTATTTCTTTTTATAGGCTTTCCCTTTCAGAATAGTTTCAGTTTGGGTTTTCTTGAAAAATTTACACTCTCTTTTCTTATCAAATAATTTTCATATTTAGTTGTCCTTGACTCTGTGTTCTTCAACTACTTTTACTGTATTTACTGTCACTCTTTTGAATTCTTTGTAATTTCTTCCAATTATTATTTTTAGTGGGGTCATTTTGATCGGATTTTTAATTTTTGGAGGTGAAATGTTACTTTGTTTTTTCATGTATTTAAAATTTGTTAATTTTAGCTAAATCAATGATATCATTTCTACCTTGGAATTTACATATGTTGAATTGGGTAGGTGTTGATATTTTTTATAAATCTTCCTTGTTCTTTCATTCGAGGAGTTTACCTTGTACAGAATGGGGAAACTCAAAGAAGTCTTGTGAAGGTTAAAACAATTTACTATTTTTAACTTGTGTACATTGGCAGTATTCCCACATGTAAGCTTGTGCAAATCATACATGCTTGTTACTTGCAAAGACCAGAAATAGGCTTTGGATTCCCTAAACCTGGGGATACCAATGGTTCTGAGTTACAATTTTAGTGCTGGAAATAGATTCCAAGGTTTCTGAAAGAGCAGCAAGTAGCTTTATATGCTGAGCCACATCTTCATCTATAATGTTGGATTCTTGATTTACTGTGTCTACTAGCATTTTAGGATACAGACTGAATTCAGGTCTTCTTTTTCATGGCTTATGCCTCACTCTTTCAACAGTTAGACAAATAAGAATCTTCATAAGGTTTTCTCTGACAGTGGGTAGTGGTTCTGAGACTCAAATGTTGCTAGAGCAACTAAAGAACGCTAGTATGGCATTGTGTATCTATCTTTAACTCTGTGTCATATATGGTGACTACAGATTTTCTACGTGTGCTAGTTGTAAAATCTACAACGTTCATCTTTATAAAAGAGTATGATAAACCAAGAGGAATACAGGTTTAGAGGAAGTATACGTTTATTTTACTGTCGTAACTCAGAAATATATATATATATATATATATATATATATATATATATATATATGAGTAAACATAGTGTTAACATATCTGTTCTTTCTAGAAATAAGTATATGAGGCTAAGGGCTGCACAGTTGAACCTTAAAAGTCAGGACATGAACCCATCCTTCAGAAGCAATCTCATCAATTTACTAACTAATTCATTTTCTTTTAATGTTTATTCTTAAATACCTAAGACAAGCTAGTGTTTCATTCTTCTTAGATTATGATGTCAATGTTCTTATTGAAAAGATTACATTTTCATAATCACTCATGACAAGAAAAAAAAGATTTTATTGATACCCAGTGCTGTTTCCAGGACAATTCACCAATCCCATGTGATTAAAAGTCTTATGGTTATCCTCCATCAAAAAATCTTGTTGAAGAATTTGTCAATGTATTCCTGTGCTACAAATTTAGTACTCAGTTACAAAAGGAGGAACATGTTTTCATTGAGTGACACATAAGCTTCCTCTATTACCCATGATTGTCCTGAACTCTGACTTACTGAGCAGTAAGTTTCCCTGTTCCTGTTCATTGCCTTCAGTTCTATAATAGACAGGTTATGAAAATGACCTTGGGCTAGGATAGGGAAGTAGGCTCAGATACTTTGGTCATCCTGATAAGCCTTTAGAAACAGTGATCATGGGACAGTTCATGTAACTGGGTATAATGCTTTGCTTTTTCTTTGACTATTTGTGTTTATTGTATTGTTTGTCCCTTGATTATTTGCATCTATTGTATTGGTAAACCCTGAACATAAAACTGTCCTTATTACAGGCATGAGATCAAAATGGTATAAAAGTATAAAGGAAGAGTGTGTATAGGATAGAGGTTTCTAGGGAGGGAAAATAGGGAAAGGGGATGCCATTTGTACTGTAAATAAATAAAATATCTAATAAAAAAAGAAAAAAATATAATAGACAGTTTTCTATGTACTCATTGCATAGTGTAAATCTAAAACAACAAAAAAAGCAGTTCCAACAAGCTACAGAGTGACCAGTTAACATTTCTTGTGATAGCACTTTTGTTTTTGTTTCATTTGAATTTTTTCATCCTATTCTCCCATTCTTGTGTAGGAAAGTCAACACTTTGGGTGGCATGCTTTTATTACAATATCACATACATAGTCCATTCACTGTCCAAAACTGCTACTGACTAGAAATAGAGCCCTGCTGAAGAATGCTTCCCTCAGTAACTTAGGTTAAAGGACACACAGTGATGCCTTTAAGTTCTCATACATTTTACATAAATGAGAAACACCCTGCTGTTTTCAGAGCATGGAAGCCGTGTATGAACCTACTGCTCTAGATGCAGGGATGGATCACCATGACACCTGTACTCAAAGATTACGCTTGGAGTGAAGAAAAGGGTAGGAGTAGGGAAATTCAAATCTCAGAATATAAACAGGAGACTTGATTTTTCCCATTGATATTAAGTGTATAATCTGATAGTGAGAAATGCAGCAGGACTATTAACTTTTGCAAAGTGAGAAATAAACTGGTTGTGTTGGGTGCAGACATCATATTTTTCTGCAGATAAAAATATACCATAGATAAAAATTCTGAGACTGGAGTCAGTAAGTAGGAAAAGTAAAATCCAAAAGTTGTCTTCTGTTTGTGATAGCCTGGCCCACTGATTTGTCCTGTGCATGACTAGCGTGGACAAGTTCAGACTTCTTTCAATTCATCTAACATTGCATCCTCTGTTGCAGCATGGTTTCATCAGCCAAAATTATTGTATTAAAAGTTTTGAACTTGTCCATAACAGCCCAGTAGGAAGTTGATCCTTTAGCTCCTGCTGTTTTCTTGCTGAAATCATGGTGCCTCTGGCTAGAGTAGAAGATTCATAACATATTTTCTGACTTGTTTTTAAGGAGAACACAGGGACTCAGATGCAGAGCCTAAGGGAAGAAAGAGTTCCACAGCTCTCATTGGCACTGGAGGAAGTGTCCTGAAGAACTTGTGGGTGATTGATATCACAGAGGCACTTATTAACAGTCAGAAGCACAAAATGTTCCCAAACACATGAACTAAATATATAACTACTGGGCATCAATGGATATGTATCAGTCCATCTTATGGCTGGGCTGATATATATGTTAATAGGATGTTCTGGATTTTTATCTTTGGACTCCTGTATATTCCCCAATTTGTGTGTGCTTTTACTGACAATGAATGCTATGTAACAATCAAGGAATATTTTTACCACCAAGGAGATGTGACAATTGGTGCATTTTTCCCTCTTCATATTTTTTACACAGGCAACAAAGTTCCTGATAAATATGTGCCATACATGTTTGAAGATCTTCATATACAGTAAGTATAATTATTAATTCTAAAAGTTGAGAATTCTTATGATTTATTGCATATAGAGATTACAACTTTCTTTAGTTTTTTACAATCCTTTTTCATTCTCAAATCTCTTTAATTGTATTTTCTTGTGTACTTCTTTTCTTCTTTTAATGGAAAAGTGGTAAATTTGATGTTATTTATTTGGTTTTCTCTGTTGTTATTTAATATTCATGATCTTTGGTTTGTCATTCATGTAACACCACATAATTTAAATATTGTCAGAGTTATAATTTCAGACTATGGATACATTAATCTAAGTAAGACTTTGAACTTCTTGGTTTTCTTGAAGTCCATATATATTCTTGGAGGAAGAGATGATGTAACTAAGTGAAAAGACTCCTGAGTTTGTAGAATGTTGCTAGAGTGACAAGTATTGACTATATTACATCCAGTTGATCTCAGGAGAGGAATGTCACCACCAAAATTGCCAAGCAATTTCTGCTCTTGATAAGTCCTTTTCTATTTTTCTTTCTTTTTTATTTTTTTTTGTTTTTTATTTTGTCCTAAACTTTTTTATTCATAGACAAATGTTAAATGTTTATCTGCTTGCTATATATCTTTCTAGTGCTTTTCTTCCTTCATGTTTGTGTGTCCCCAAAATACTCTGTCAGGGAAGATGGTCACTTATGGGCATTTTAAGCCTTTCTGAAATTTGTAGTATTAAGAAATTACATTAGAATAATCTGATTTCTTAGAAAAGTAATGACAAAAATTAAACTTTTCTCTTTATGGAGGAGATAAAGTGTGCTTATCTAAAGTATACATCCATAATCTCTATGGATCGGTGGGAAAGACCATGAAGGAGAAAAATAGAACTAGTAAATGTCTGTGAAGTTATGAGAAAATCAGTAGGAAAAAAACAAATAAAAAGAAAAAAATAAAACATACTTAGGTTTGTGAATTGTGCTCAGTATGACGTTGCTGTGTACCTGTTAAATCCTTGTTGGGATGTTAAGTAAAAAATCAAAGAAAGCAGCAGAAGAAATACGTGCAGAAGTAAAACAATCATGAGATATTTGGGTTCTTGATGTATTTAGTTTGAGACTAGCACAGCAAAGATTGCCAGAGATACAAAAATTTATGTCTGTATGCCACAATTTATATCTCAATGAAGTAACTCATGGTAGACTCAATTGCTTAAGGATCACATCTTAAATAACATCAAAATATTTGTTATATGCCTAGCGTCCTAGGGACACTGGTGTTGGGTGAAACACCTTCTATTTCATTATAATTAAGGCCACTTCTTCCCCTCCTTTTCCTTTCTTCTCTACCTTCAGCTGTGCAGACAACTATGTACATGTGCATGTGGTGTTTTGTACATCACGAAGCAACAGGCCTCTATGTGCAAACAGTGTACTTTCAGGTACATGAGCCATAAAAAGTTGCCTTTTCCATGATGAATGAAAAGATTTTATCCTATAAAATTATTCATTTTTATAGTAAAATTTTATATAATCAGAAATAAAATCAAAGTAGTTCATTATGGAAAAGAGTATTTTCACTATAAAATATTAACAATCTTGTCTTATACACTAAACAGAAACATTTTTCTGTGTACACTTATACTTGTCTCATATTTTCCCAAGTAATAAAACAGAAAATGGAGCTCCTTCAGGTTTTCTAGGACATTGGTCTGGTGTCTAATAGTGATCTGAGATTGATTTGTCCATTTTATCCTTCTATATCTTAGCAGTAAAAGTAGTTTTATCCCTAAATACACATTTATTCTGAGCATATTTCTCCACTCTTGCCTGCAGCCTTATAATGGAGGTCTCTATTTCCATACATTGTACCCCTGTAATCTTTTCTTTATACACAGTCAGAATGGCCATTGACTATTCATTAAAACCTTTCCTGAAGGTCTTTCATTTATTGGGGCTGTATTCATCTATTTGTGAAGTATAGTTGTGGTGTCTGCTTTATTGTATACACTGATATTTTGTTATCTACACTTTATTCTTTAACTGGCACTTGGGTTGTCTTTGCTAGCTTCCTTCTCCTCTGGACAATTTATAACGAAAATGTGATATACAAAGGTAATTTCCAGCACAGCTGGCAACACAAACAGAAGCAGCACTTCAAGTGTCTTCAACCCTCTTTGATGTAAGAGATTCTGTCATGGTTTGCGTAGGTGAGAGCTGATAGCAGTCATTATTATCACTGTGAAGAGTTTTCTGCCATTTACCACAAACTATCACTTGCAGAAATTAATATAGAATATTGAATATAGAAAGAGAGGTCAAAAATATCTAGAACTTTGTGGGTTCACTTTTTTTAATTAACTGATTAAAAATCATTTAATTGTATGATGTTTCAACTTTATTCTAATTGAATGAGTAAATAATTCATGAAGTATTCTCTAATTTTCAATGTAACTTATTTGATGTGGTAAACATTTAGAAATAATATAAGAAACTATTCAGAATTTTACCCTTTTCTGCATGTTCTGTTACTTATCATTATTCTCATAAGAATCTTGTAAATGGCAACTTATTAAGATTAATTTTGAGTATTCATTAGCTTATACTTTTATTAAAGTATAATTACTAATATCTTAACAGTTTGTCGTATTGTCTAAAACATTTGTAGATTTTTTTTAAATTCATATTTCTTCATGTACTGGTTAATTTTATGTCAACTTGACACAAACTAGAATCACTGAAGAGGAGGAACATTCAATTCAGTAACTGTCTCAATAAGATCAGGCTTAGACAGTCCTGTCGGGTATTTTCTTAATCATTCCTTGATGTGGGAAGGCCCAGTCCATTGTGAGTGGAGTGCTATCTCTGCAAATGTGGTATTGAATTCAACAAGAGAGCAAACTGAGCAAGTCACAGTGAGTAAACCAATAAACAGCATTGCTCCATGGCCTGTGTATCTATTCCTTTGTTCTGGGCCTTGCCCTACGTGAGTACCAGTCCTTACTTCCACCAATAATGAACAGCAATGAAGCATGAACTAAAAATTCTGCAAAGTTTTGTATCAACTTGCAACATGCAAAAATCATCTGGAAGGGGAGAACATCAGTTAAGAATATATCCCCATAAGAGTGGGTTCTAGAAAAACCTGTAGTGGTATTGCTTAGCCCTTTGTGGGTGAAGCCATTTTGGGGCTGGGAATCATGAAGTCTATAAAGAAGCAAGTCAAGAATTACATTATTAACAAGCCACTAAGTAGAACCCCTCTGTGGCCTCTGTATCATCTCCTGCCTCCACATTTGGCCCTATTTGATATTCTGTCCTGATGTCTTTCAGTGATGGTTGATGATGTGAAGGTAATCACCTAATAAAAATTTTCTGCCCCATCTTCCTTCTGATCATGGTGTTTCATCACACCAACTGTAATCATAATAAAAATACTAAACAATCTTTTCCTCCTTAGTTCTCCTTTGGTCATGGTGTTTTATCCAATAAATAATAATTCTAATAAAACACAATGTTTACTCTTTGAAAAAATTGGTGTGTGTTGGGTTGTGTAAGGTCATGGATGCTTCATATGTTATTTCACTGTTTTTTTTTTTAAATTTTGAAACAGAGTTTCTATACCTCATATAGTATTTGCAGTCCTAAATTTTACTCTATAGACCAGACTTGCACCAATATGTGCCCCTGCTTATCAAGAGCTGGGACTGAAAGCATCCATCCCTATTCCCAATGAAATATTTTTGCTTCTCTCTTTCTTTGTTTGTTGGCTTGTTTCTTGTTTCTTTTTTCCCTTGACTCATGGGTTTCTTGTGTAGCCCTGGCTGTCCTGAATCTCTCTATGTACAGCAGGCTAACCTTGAAAACAGAGATCAACCTCTTTTTGCTTCTTGGGCAGTAGTATAATGTGTGTACCATCAAACCCAGGTTCCCTCTTTTGAAATAACAGTTCGTTTCCTTTATCTATTTGTTTTCGAAATACACAAACACACACACAAGGAAAAGAGAGAGACAGAGAGATAAAAACATGGATCTTGATGGATAGTAACATCAGGTGAAAAAAGTAAAATGAAAGAAAAAAGAAAAGTAAATCTGGTCATTATAAGAATAGAAAGATATTACACATGCTAAAATATATTAAGATGAATGTTTAAAAAATTTATATAATACAGATTTTAAACTTACTGAATAAATAAAATGATAAAGTATCAACTAAAATTGTGTTGAATTTAACCAGTTCTAGTTATGAATTATACATATTTATGAAATACCATGTTTTCTCAAAATATGAATCTAAAATAAATCTTAGAAATAAAGACTCTATTTCAGTATCACTGCTCTATGTTGGCTAGCTTGGATCCCCTATGCTGCTTCATCGTAAAATATGTTGTGGTGATTGCACTGGATAATGTGTTTGTAAGACTTTCCTTACATGTATGAAATTATCAAAATGATACATAATTATATTTACATATGTTTGCATTTAAATCTGTGCTGTCTATAGAATAAAAACTATATTTATGTTTCTTGTTTCTCACAATTATGACAAAATGCCCCTCAATTTGACTTACTTTCTCTATTTTATTTTTGCCTTGAAAAGCCTTTACATTTTACTAGTTTCACAGAAAACATTTTGATCATATTCACCCACATCACTCCATCCTCTTATGTCCTCTCTTTTGATCCTTATCCTCTTACCAAAGATACTTGTTTCTTTTATTTTTTCCAGTCAACTACATTTTGTGTTCTATAAGTACTATTGTCACTGGAACCTTGTTTTGAGTATGGTTGACCTAAGGGTCACAGCAGTAAAGAAATTGACTATCTCTCATCAAGTAACTATCAATTCTCAGTAGTACCTTGTTTCAGGATGACATTTCATTGGGCTTATATCCTCCATGTTGGTATTTTGTCTTGTTTGAGCACACATGGTCTTGTACATGCTTTCATAATCATGTTGGGTCCAAATGTACAACTCTTGTGGACTGAAAATATTGTTTCCTTGAGATTATCTACAGCCTCTGGTCTTTACAATCTTCCCACTTCTTTTCTGCCATGATCACTCAGCATTGTTGGTAGGGGTATGATGTCTAACCCACATTTATGGATTAACATCATATAGTCTATTATTATGTATAACATGATCAGTCATTGGTTTCTGTATTATTTGCCATTTACTGTAAAAAGAATCTATGTGAAAGACTAATGGATGCACTAATTCATGGGTACATCAATAAATCATTTGTGTTTGATTTTGTACTTTAGCATAATAAGACTATTAATCTATCTCTGTGTGTCTATGACTTACCTTATCAAAGAGTCTTGCCATCTTCATAGTGTAACACATGTTTTCCATACTATGGAATGTATCTTATATTAAATCAGACAAAGGTTGGATCCACATGTAACATGTGTGCCCATTTTAGTACCAGATGGCCTATCAGATAAACCCAGTCATTACTGTATCCCTCATAATTCACAGCTGAGTGACAATGATAATTATTTTATTTTTCTTGGTAGCAAGCATAGCGTCTTACAGCACTATAATATCTAGCCAGAAGAAAAAGAGTAAGTGATTAACTGCATGATTTCTCCATATTTTATAGTTCAACTATGTAGTATCCTCAACAATGGAGTCTTCCCATCAAGTTCTACAAGATCCAATCTTGGGTCTTCTGATATATATTCTAGATAAAGAGTAGGAAAGAAAAAAAAAGTAAGAAAGATGTATGATATTCAATTTTCTTAATGTGACTCATAATGGCTATTGTAATTGTATAAAAGTTCATTAAGATGAACAGATTTAAGTATTGTTTATTTTGGGTTCTATTGTTTCTGATTTGAGAATTCTTTTTATTATTATTCTTTAATCCTTTTTTACTGTCCAGACTGCATCCCTGCCCAGTCTGCCACCTGACCACAACACATCTCATACCTCTTCCTCCAACTATCTTCATAAAAATGTCCCCACCAGACCTCCCCACTTCCTGGGGCTTCAAGTCTCTCAAGAGTTAGGTGCATCTTCCCTCACTGAATCCAAACCAGACAGTCCTCTGGTACTATATATGTGTTGGGGGCCTTATATCAGCAGGTGTATACTGCTGATTTGGTAGATCAGTGTCTGAGACATCTCAGGGGTCCAGGTTTGTTGAGACTGCTGGTCTTTCCATGGGGCCACCCTTCTCCTCAGCCTCCTCCATAATTTTTTACTTCCTCCAAATATTTTACTTAATTTATTTTCATAGCCACTCTTTGAACACTTATTTTTGTCGCTCTAATCTCTCCTGCTCTTTATGAGTTCTGTGATTGCCATGATTTCATTCTAATAAAGTGCATCCATACATATTTGTTCTAAGTTATGATACAAATGAAGTCTTTTGTTTTCTTTTGTGTGATGTTACTAGAAAAATCCACTTGGTTTAAAAGAAACACACCTTGGGGCATGCAATCTATAAATTTCAGCAGCTTCTAAGAAAAGGAGTATAGAGGAGGAAGGAACAAAGAAATATTATTTGTGTCATCATGCATCATGCATATCAGATATGTGGCATACCAGAAGCTACATGAATGGAAAAAAGAAGTTTTAAAAAAGGAGTAAAAGAACTACAAATTACCAGAGATACATTCACTGAAACAAAAAAAGGACAAAAACAAAAATTTAAAAAAATGTGACTAAAATGCCAGAATTCTTCAGAAAACTTCTACATCTAAAGATGCCCTGTTGCTCTGTTGCTTTTCTTTTTAAGTACAATTAGTGGAGAAATATTTTCCTTCCATATGTATATATATATATATATATATATATATATATATATATATATATATGTATGTATATATATATATATATGTATATATATATATATATATATATATATGATAATGCTGCTTTTCGATAGAGCCTCTGAAAATGTCTTATGAAACATTTTTTATCCAACTGAAGAACAATTTACTAAATATAATTTTAAGGAAACTGCTTTGGGAATTGCATACTTTGACTCTAAAATCCAATGTTCTTTCTTTATGTGTGGGTCTTTGGCATCAATAAAGGTCTAACTTTTTTCTTATCACATTATTATTAGACAAATCAACAGTGGCCTAAGAAGGTAAACTGCTCTAGCTGCAAATTTGAGGATCTTAGTTCAGACCTTCCCAAGATCATGAGTGAATTCTTATATTCAAGTGATCATATGGAGGATACAATAGGGAGAGGTGACTTCCTGCAAGTTTGCTGGTTAGAGTGTCAGCCTTATGTGCTGAAAACAGTAAAGGAACTGTGAAGTCAGTTGGAATGGTAGTCTCTCTCATTTGCCATACTGGGGAATGAGAGGTAGAATGTCTTCACGATTTCGAGGTCATATTTATTTAGAGAGTGTGTTGCAGGCCAGCCAAGCCTACATGATCAGACTCTGTATCAATAAATAAGTTAGTCAGTGAGTCAATAATTAAACAAATGATTAAAAGAGCCCAGATGAAACCATGTAGACAGCTGGGACTGACCCTGGATGTCCTTCTCTGCCTTGTACTCATAGATCATGAAGCTGATGAAACTATACCTGCACAGACTTCCCATCTACATAAGGGATACACATAACTCATAAATACTCACAAAGGTGAAATAAATTTGGTTATGGTTTCACATAAACTACTTGCATCAGTTGAGAGGCAGAGCCAGGAGGATCATCAGTACTTCCACATCAGCCAGTTCTACATGGTGTGTTTCACATTGCTCTATCAAATAGTCATAGAAATGACACCTGCGGTAATATATTATATGAGTTAATTTTGTGCTAATTTTTAAAGTGGATATTGTCACAGGAAAGTGGGTGATTGGATCAAGATATATTGTCTTTTCATAACTGTAGAAACTGAAAGTCAGGATCCAAACAACCAGAATTCTGATCTTTTTCAAAACCTAATTGATAGACATTTTTTCATTTTTTAGATGAATGAAAGATAAATAATGTAATATAATGATGAATTAGAGTCACAGAGAGTATAATTAATGAGTGTAGGAAAATACTATTCTCATCTGCTTAAAATGCCCATGTTAATCCCAGTCATTCATGAGAAGATATTATAATAATAATTATACAGAAACACTGTCATTTACACTATAAAACACTGTGATAAATAGAAAAGTTGTATTGTCTATGGGTTCCTCCTATGTAATTTTGTGAAATCTGTGCAGGTATAAGTTTAAGAACTACCAGTTTGTTCTGGCTCTTATGTTTGCCATTGAAGAGATCAACAGAAACCCTCATCTTCTACCCAATATAACTCTTGGATATGATATCTATAATATTCCATATACTGAAAAGAATATTCTTCTGAGTACCTTTATTTGGAGCACAGGGATAATCAATCCCCTTCCTAATTGTGACTGTGGACACAAGAGAAAGTCACCTGCTGTAATCACAGGACCATCATGGTCAGCATCTGCCCACATTGGAACACTGCTACAACTCTACAAAATACCTCAGGTGAGGAATGGGATGTGGGAACTAGGAGACATGTACACTTTGTTGATATGATAAAACAGTGGCACTGGAGTTAATCACCTGTCAAAGAAAAGTAAGAAGATACTTTATATTAGATAAATATTTCAATTACTTAAAATAGAATGAAATGAGAGGTGAGCAAGACCAGCTATGTTATTGGAACTGAATACTCATTAGCATTTTTTATAGAAAAAATATAATGGGTTTACAGAACAAGACCATCTTCATTTTGACTGTTTCTATCTGTTGATTTCAATCTGGGATTGTGTCTGATGCCAATGTGTTTTGTTATCTCTTCAGGTCACTTTTGGTCCTTTTGATTCTATCTTGAATGACCAAGGTCAGTTTAATTCTCTCTATCAGATGGCTCCCAAGGACACATCTTTGTCATTTGCCATAGTCTTTTTGATGGTTCATTTCAGTTGGTCCTGGGTTGGTCTGATCCTCCCAGATGACCACAGAGGGACTCAGATCCTATCAGACTTGAGAGAAAATATGGAGAGCCATGACATCTGCATAGCCTTTTTAAAAATGATCTCTGGCACATGGAATGCATTTTCCAATGCATTATGGAAAAATATAGAGAAGATTGAGGAATCATCAGCAAATGTCATAGTTATTTATGGAGACATTATTTCTCTACAAGGTTTAATGCGACATATTGCACAAATTTTAGTGACATGGAAAGTCTGGGTCTTGAGCGCTTCATGGGATGTTGATAGCCACTCTGATTATTTTATGATTGAGTCATTTCATGGGAGTCTTGTTTTTTCACACCACCATGAAGAGATGGTTGAGTTTATGAATTTTGTCCAGACAGTTAATCCCTACAAATACCCAGAGGACAATTATCTTCCTAAGTTTTGGTTTTTGTTTTTGAAGTGCTCATTTTCAAAGTTTGATTGTCAACTTTTGGAGAACTGCCAATCTAATGCTTCTTTGGATTTACTTCCCAGACACCTTTTTGACCCAGCCATGGGTGAAGAAGGTTACAATATATACAATGCTGTGTATGCTGTGGCCTATAGTCTCCATGAGACATATCTTCAACAAATACAGACACAACCATATGCCAAGGGAGAAGAAATGGTATTCTCCCCATGGCAGGTAATATATTTTCCTGTGTTTTATTATGTCAGCAATGTGGTATTTTTATTATTTTTTAGTGGATTCAAATTGAACATCATATGTTTTAGACTATGCTGTCAATAAGCAATGGAGAAAAATTGTTTCTCTTTCTGGGGGTCAATGCTAAATACTGAGTAAGTGTTCTTTATAAAATTGAGTGCCAGGTACAAGAAAAATAACTTGAGTTAATATTGAATTCATGTAACATATTTCCTCACAGTTTTTTTCATAATATCTTCAATGTGTAAAGTTGAGATTTCCTGTACATATTTCTTAGAGCAGAGGATGGAGCAATACATCTTTAGGAGATAAAATGTTCCTAACACTATGACAATTTATAAATTGAAGGATCATTTTAAAGTGTATTTCAGACTTTCAGGCCCTCTTTTTAAGGACAAAAGCTCTAAATATATTTCAAAAGTGAATAGATATGTTTAGTTTATCAAGGAAATATGAATTAGCTCAATTCATGTAAATTGGTGTCTTGGATTCTTATCTATGCTTTGTTCAAAAGAAGTATCTTGTACACAATGAGACTTTTGAAATTTAAAGCACTTCAATCCAAGTGTCTTTCATTTACTCAGCATCTTTGATGGGTCCTTTATAGATGCTTCCTATCACACAGACTTAAAAGAATTGTGGGCCAGGGTCAAACAATGAGGGTTGTTAGTGTTCCTCAGCAGAGGAAAATATGTCAGTGAGAGAGGAGACTCTGGCATGTTTGTCAGGGAAATCACAAGCTCTGTCTAACTAGCAGTCAGGTTGGTTCTTCATTTGTAGAGGTTCCACAGAAGAAAGACAACTTAATGATTATCTAAGAAATACAGAGGATATCATTTTGTCTTTAGGCATTTTTGATTTTTTCATTACATATCTTGGGTTAGAAGTTCAATCTATCTAAATTAAAAGGAACAAATAGAACAGGTTTTGTTATCTAACCTACAACTCCAATTCAAAGAATTTAAAAAATGTCTCCACCAAAGCAGACATTTCTTGTATATGACAGCTTGCTTTTAAGCTGGCAGTATTTCCAGTTTTAAAGCACTCCAGACAAATAAAATATATCTGAACTGGTTGTTTTATGAATTGCAAATACTAACACATAATGTTTTTATTTATATCATTTTATCATTTCTACTATCAAATAGTAAAATTTTATTTTAATCAATCTGTCTTCCTTCCTGAGTTATATGCCTCCATGGGCACGTCATTTATGTTACCCTACACTAACTTTACATTATCAGAGAGCTCTAGGCTTATTGTAAAAAAATAATCTAGAGTCAGTTACCAGTTCTCGTGGCCAGTTGGAGTTTCTCAAATATTTCTAAGTTTAACCTGTTCCAACTAAAATGTTTGGGTAGTCTTTTGGGAAGATACTCAAGAAGATCTCTGGAGTCATGGCCTCACTTAGAAATTTCTAGCTTTGTGCTTATCTGTGCTTATTTTTATCTTATGGGACATAAGAAGACTTCCAAATAGGGCCAAAGAAAAGTATTTCCTTAAAAAGCAGAAAGAATGGTAAGTTTATGGCTTTTCTAAAGACTTAAACATAATCTTCTCAGGAAAAGACATACAATGAATCATAACGCAGAAAGTTTCCAAGAATGCGAGAGGGAGAGAACACAACTTAAAACAGAAACAAAATGATAGTTATCCAAGCATCTGGCTTACCTTCTTAAGAACTGTGACAAACAACTCTCCTAGCTTCATGACTTGCGCCATTTCCATTGGACACAACTTTTTCAAATGAGATTCTTGGCATAATTGAAATAATCTTTTACTATCTCATATTTTTCAGCCTATGTTTCTGCATTTCTTTTAGCTTCTCCCTTTCCTAAAGAACACGATAATGAAAAGTCATGTGAGAGGACACACAGTAGTGGATGGTGAAAGAAACTTAGATACAAAGTATGACATTCTTAATTTTTGGAATTTTCCAAGTGGTCTTGGATTAAAGGTGAAAGTAGGAACCTACTCTCTAAGTGCTCACCAGGGTCTACAGTTCTCTTTATGTGAGCAGATGATACAATGGCCTACAGGGTTTACAAAGGTGAGTTGTGACTTCACTCACTGCCCTGACTATTCATAAAATCTAAGGTAATTCTCAGGATGTAATGGTCATGGAACTCTTACTGAGTACCAATAAACATCAAATGAACAATAAGGATCTTCACATAAAAACAGATAACATAGACTATTTCCTCATTCTTTGACTCTGATTAAAGGATATGTCTATTTTTAAGTTTGTTAATGCCTGTACATTTCTTAAAAAAAGAGTGTCTCCTATTTACTGCCTCAGAATGCTGATAAATTCATTTTGTCATCTAGATGAAGAAATTAGAATAAAGTAAGGTAGCATTTTAAATTCCCAACCTCTGAAAAGGCATAATGGTATGAGGTGTGTGTGTGTGTGTATGTTTTGTGTGTTTGTGTGTGTGTGTGTGTGTGTGTGTGTGTGTGTGTATGTATGTTTGACTTGCTACTTGATGCAAATAGTTAACAAAAGCAACTGAGGGGAAGTCAGGTTGTTTTGACTGGCTCTGTGAGCACTCATTATATTGTGGGTAAAGGAGGTTTTAAAAACCACCGGACATGAGGACAACATGTTCATAGACCAGTATTAGAGTGAGATTAAAGAACAAAGAGTGTGGTTGCTCACTCCTATCACCCTTTCATTCTGTGAGTGACAGCAGCCTGTGAAATACTGACCCTTATATGGTGGAGGTTCTTCTTATCTCAGGCAGGTGCCTGTATAAAACTATTCATAGAATTGTAAAAGATGTACTTCCATGATGAATCCAAAACCTGTAAAGTTGTCAGTTAACATTAAGAACCATTTTTCAATATAAAAACTCCCCCTAGTAGCCAGTCAGCATAGAAACAAGTTAAATCTAAATGCATATGATGACTTTCTTGAGCACTACTTTAATCACCTATACTTATCAACATCTTCAGGAATTAGACTAAGACTTAAACATGTGGATTGTGTTGCTCCAAAAATGATAAAATTGGCAATATCAAACCTGATTAACTTCAATTGTAAGTGTGAGCATTTGAAAATTAACTGTTCACATACTCAGAAATTCTTTACTTACTCAAAAATTTCAGAAAAGTCAAAGCATTTGTTAATAATTTTCATTTCTCTTAGATTCCCCAGTCTGTGTGCAGTGAGAGCTGTCAGCCTGGATTCAGGAAAGCTTTCCAGGAAGGCAAGGCTGTCTGCTGCTTTGACTGTACTCCCTGTGCAGAAAATGAGATTTCCAATGAGACAGGTAAATACAGGCTTTATAGAAGTTTCCAGCATTTCGTAAGGAGTCTGCTATATGTAAGCACATGGGAAAACACTGCAGATAACTAAGAGATTATCTCTCATTTCCTGATTAGACATTTAAGCATTATTATTAGTTCGATTTCCTTTTGAAATCACACATTCTAGATATTGACATCATCCTTGACTTACATTGCTGATACATTATATTTATTTTTCCCTGAATATTTACTTTTCACACAAATTAATGATCTGTTTCATTTCACCATGAACACTGTTTGAAGTACCATTTCTTTACATTTTTAAACAATACTCCATCATATGTTGGTTTTGCTTAAAACTTTATTTTCGCATCCCCTATCATTATTACCAGTACAGAAATGTTGTTGCTGTTGTTGTTTTATATAATAGGTGACTAAGTAGTTAAGTTTGACTTCTCCAGTACATATATTTAATCTCTATCAATTCTATGTTTCTTTTGTTTTACTTATTTCCTGCTATGTGTTTATGTAAAATGTATGTTTTCCTTTTATTAAACAGATTCTTTTCTCACATATTATAATCTGAATATAATTCCCATCCCTCCATTTCTTTGAGAATTCTTCCCACCTTCTCTCTCATCCAGATTTACTTCTTTTCTGTCTCTCATTATAATCGAACTTGTTATTATAAGAGAAAAACAATATAAAATAAAATAAAGTATAATAATATTTTAAAAACTATTATATTGAATCTGTGGAACAAAAGACAGTAGAAAAATAAAAGTTCCAAGAGTGCACTCAAGAATCAGAAACTTGATTAGGAGTCCCATAAAAGCACTAACCTGATAGCTCTAGAGTATATGCAGAGGACCTAGTGCAGACCTGTGTAGGCCCTGTGATTCATGCTGCAGTCTCTGTGTGTACATGTCAGCATTGCATATTTGTTGTCAAAACACTGTTCTTCTGGTGTCCTGTCTCCCATCTGGCTCCCCTACTCCTTCTGCTTAAATTTTTATGGAGTGTTCTAAACTTTAAGAGAAAGAAATAGATAGAGAGACACCTCACTTATAGCTGACTATTGTATTTTCTCTGTCTCTCTGTTTGTATCTCTTCCTGTCTCTGTATCCCTCTGTTTCCTATTTCTCTCTCCCTTTCTCACCCCCGCACACATACACACCATCATAATGTCCAGATGTGTATCTCTGTATTTACTCCTTTCTGTTGCAGAAATAAATAATGAAAACTCTCTGATGATGGATGAATAATGAATGCATTGATTTATGAGTATGGCAGAATAGGTTTAGGAGACATATTTTGATATGAGTAGTATTGGTTTTACCCAAAGTCTTTGATCTGTCTAGTCTCTGGTTCCTGGTTTCTCAAATAGTGTTAGGATTGTGTTTCATCCCATGGAATCAAATCAGACATTGGTTTGTTACTCCCTCAAGGTTTATACTACCAATATCCTAGCATGGCTTCTGGGCAGGATTAAATGTAGATTAAAAAGTTTGTGGTTGAAAGAGTGAGCATGACATAAACTTAGGGCCCTGCACATATGTAGCTGAAGTGCAGCCTAGTCTTCATGTGGGTCCTCCAACAACTGAAGCAGGGCCTTTCCCACCACTCCATGTTTGATGAGCTGTGCTATGTTATCTTGAGAAGTGGACTTTGTTGCTAATTTTTGCAGAGCAACTTATTGTCTTGGCAATAGCCTCTATTTTTGGGTGGGGAAGGGCAAATTCTACTGCATGTTTTAAACCAACAACTCATATTCATGAAACCCAGTCCCAGTACTCATAACTTCATTTGTTGACAAGAGATGGCCATTGGGTTTCTGTTTCCCTCACTATATGGAGAATAGTGATTCATTAGAATCACCTTCATATATTGTAGGATGTTTCCATTGCATCAGGTTTTCATGTTGCTCGTCCATTTCCCTTTATTTCTAGCTGTCCTTGTCCTCATTCTCTCACTCAGTTCTGTCTCACCTTCCACCTATTTCCATCTCCCTTGGATCATTCTACCCATAAACTCTTCCCATGGAGATCTATGGGACTACCTAATCCTTTCCTCTATTCTTAAACACCATATGATGTATCTTTATTATAATGTATTTAACTGCTAATATAAGGATATAATCAAATACATAAAATATTTATCTTCCTAAGTTTGCTATGCTTTACTCAGGATAATCTTTTTGATGTCCACATATTTGTCTGCAAATTTCATAATATCATTTTTAACGTCTGAATATTAATACTCTATTATGGAAATGTATCATATTTTCTGTATTAATTCTTCTATTGCAGGATATCTACGTTGTTTCCATTTTTTGCTTTCTGTAAGTAGAGCAGCAATGAACATGATTAATCAAATGTCCTGGTGGTAGGATGATGCATACTTTGGGTATATTCCTAAAAGTAGTAAAGCTGGAATTTGAGGTAGACTGATTTCCATCTTTCTGCAGAAATGTCATACTGATTTCTATAGTGCCTGTGTGAGCTTGCTCTTCCACCAACAATGAAAGAGTTTTCTCCTTGCTAGACATACTTGCTACCATGAGCTGTCACTTGTATTTTTGTCCTTAGGCATGCTGACAGGTGTAAGACGGAATGTTAAAGTAGTTTTGATTCATAGAATATATTGTTGTGAATTTTCATTCCTAAATTCCTTTCAATTCCTCCCCACTTACCCAACAACACTTATCCATACTGTTTCTTTCTCTATCTCATTAGAATACAAAAAGAAATGTAATTATGATGATAAAATAAAATACAATAAAAACAACAAACCAGAATACAGTGAAACAAACAAACTAAATAACCAAATAAATGAAGACACAAAGAAATCTTGCAAGAGTAACGTGAAGACATTCACACACACAGACACAGACACAGACACACACACACACACACACACACACACACACACACATTTTCACACTCAGACAGCCCATTATAATGAATTAGGAACTGTAACATATATTCTAAGGCATGTAAAGTTAAAAGAATTGCCAAGACAAAGCATTGTGAGACAATAAAACCTTACAAAATCCCAGTGAATTAATTTTGTATTGGCCATCAGCTACTGGGGCTGGATCTTAAATTTATTGGATTACCCAGCTGAAATCCATTGAAAAAATAAAATTTTCATTGCCAGCAGTTTTAATCCATGGTGGTCTGATAAAATATAGTGAGTTATTTCAATTTTCTTGATTTTGTTGAAGCTTACTCTGTGACCACCTGTATGGTCAATTTTAGAGTAAGTTTCATGAAGTGTTAAGAAAACACTATGTTCTTTTTTGTTTGGGTGAAGGATTCTGTAGATATCTTTTAGATCCATTGGATTCACTAACTCACTTAGTTTCATGATTTCTCTTTAGTTTCTGTCTTGATGACCTGTCTTCTCATGAGAGTGGAGTGCTGATGTTTCCCACTATCAATGTATGAGGTCTGAGGTGTGGTTGAAGCTTTAGTAATGTTTCTTCCATAATTGTGTGTGCCCTTGATTTTGTAGTATATATGTTCAGAATTGAGATGTCATCCAAGTACATTTTTCCTTTGAAATGTACATGCCCATCTCTTTTACATAATTTTCATTCCAAGTCTATTTTATTTGATATTATAACAGCTACTCCACTTTCTTCTTTAGTCTACTTTTCTAAAACATATTTTCAACTCTTTATTGTGAAGTAATGACTATATTTGTTGCTGGAGTGTGTTTTTTGTATGTAAAAGAATAATGGAGCCAATGTTCTCATATATTCTGTTAGTCTGTGACTTTTTATTTGAATATTCAGTCTGCTGTGAGAAAACAAAAACTCTTGTGGGAGGAGGCAGTGGGGTCCCAGCTGGCTTCCCACACCACCTTCGGAAGGTCCCATATCCACACAGCCACCACAGGCTGGCTGGTGGCTGCAGTTCAAGGTTCCAAAGGCTGAGAATCTGGCAGCTGGTACAGGAAGGCCCAGGTTAATGGGTGTAGATGGTGTGCACTCCTCCCCCAAAAGCCAGGCTCCCCTGGCTTTAAAGGGAGGGGGAAAGGGGAAGGGAATAATTTAATTAGCTATTGCCCCCACTGCCTTTAAATAACTCATTAATATTTAAATCTCTGGAGGTGGAGACCTCTACCTGTGTCCTACTTGATTTGTGGTGCAAGTTAAATGGAGTTACCTCATCCAAGGCCCAATATCTCACTCTCTTTTCTTTCATAAAAAGGGGGGGGGTGACTCTGCATCATCTGTAGTCTGCAAGGTGCCTGTTAAAGAGAGATGTGGACCACACAGAGTAGCCTGGAATCCAGGAGCATAGGGAGATAATTGCCATCCCTGACAGGCAAAGTCCTGGGGGGTCCCTGGCTACTTCAAAACCAGTGCTCTACTTGGGGGGAAGGGGGCAGGAATAGAGCTGAATGCCTTTCATTCCACGTGGTCTCTATGGTTCAAAAGCTCATTCGACCAGGCTATGCCCAAACCATCTCTTCACTGCCCAACATCTTACTCTCTTTTAGTGAAAATTTTGGATGAGGGAGTCGAAAGAAAACACTATGTAGGCCAGAGGGTACAGCATAACTAAGCCAAGGGTAATGGGAATTAAGGGTATGGTTGGGAAGCCAAGGAATCATCGAATCAATTAAATACAGGTTGTACAGTTTGAGGGTAATGACATCTGATTAATCTAAATAGACATTATGTTTTCCTCACTAACATGCAACTTTAGCTATGTGACTTTGGCAAAAGAGTTCATCTGTAGCTGGAAGGTCTGGATCTGTCTTCTGTAGTGAGTGTCTCTGGGTTTTGGCACGCATCTCTGGAGTCTGGTGTGGGTCTCTGGATCTCAGCATGCTCTGGGGTCTTCAGTCAGATGAGGTGGCTAGAAGAAGGCAGCTTGGCAGGTTCCAGGAGGTGGCACTGTCTCTGAGTCTCGATGTGTCTCTGGTGTCTGCAGGCAGATTAGGTGGCTGGGAGAAAGCAGCTTGGCATCTCAGGCAGGTTTCATAAGATGGTGTGGACTCTGTTGGATCTGTGGGTATACCTGTAGGATAATCACAGCAGGGAAGCAGCATCTCTGGCAGAGAGATGTCTGTAAAGGCTGGATATTGAGCATTAAATTGCTTGGGGACAAGCACATTATGGTCTGTCGTTAAGATCCTGGAAAGGCAAAGGTGTTTGAGGAAATTTTAGTCCTGGAAGGTATCTTTGTGTCTGTTTTTGGAGGGCTGAGGGAGAAAAACAATGTTAATTATGTATCTGGGATTGGCAGCAACAGTTTGTAAAAGAAATTAGTTGCTAATTAAGACTCAAGAAATGGTGATCAGCATGCTGACTTAACCTGTGGAAGTAAATTAGATGGCTTTAGAACCTTGAAGAAATCATAACGGTTGAAGAAAATGTTGAGTGTTAGAGAGAAAAGGAAGCATTAAAATAAAAATATTTTTTTTTTCTGGTTGAAAAGCACAAGCATTGTTGCTCTAGGTGTTCCTGTTAGGAAGAAAAGGAAACGTTTAAAATTTTTGGTTGAACAACAGGAACATTTGTTGTTGCAGGTCCTCCTGTTGGGGAGATGGAGCAGTAATGGCAGGCTTAGAAACAGTGGGGGGAGGGGCCTTGTTCTGCCATGTGGCATCTGTCGGCTCTGGCAGAGAGGTTCTGTATACCCCCTTTGTTTTTTCTTAGCTGGTAAAATTTAAATGTAGAGAAGAGGAAAGGCCAACTTTGAAGTTTAAAGTAAGAAGTATTTGGGCTTGATAGGAGAGCTAAGAGTCAGAAGAGTGAGAGTATGTGTCTATGGGAAAGACACATGGAAGTTGGATTGGAGCCAGGCAGCTTTTGAGAGAAATTGGCAGGCAGCACAGGGGCAAAGTGTGCAGGCAGAATTTTAGATCTGCAGCTTCAGGCAAGCTGGTTGAGCTAAAGTAGCTTTAGTCAGTTGCAAATGACTGAGGGAGGGGGAAGCTATGCTGGCTAAGGAACACAGGGCTGGGTTACAAGCAGGGTCCCAACCTCTTGCTTCAAGCAAGCAGGCTAAGCCAATTAGCTGTAGCCTGTTGCATATGAAGGGGGATCAGGGGAAGAGGCTACTTGGCAGGGTGCTAGGGACTAGAGTTTGGAGCTGGATATCTTGAGAGAGAGAGAGAGAGAGAGAGAGAGGAAGGTCTTAGCCTCAAGAGGGAGTCACTCAACAAAGGGAAAGAGTCTTAGAGGGTTACCGCAGGTGCTGTGGCTTGAACTACAATTGTTAGCTGTGAAGGAGCCCCCTCTGTGGAGCTTGGGGGATGAGAAGAGTTGGGGGCTAGGGAGCCACCACCATCTTGCCCTTGAGCTGGAGAACCTGTGGGGAGAGAGACCTAGTTCTTTTGCACTAGGCAGGAGTTAGACTATAGGTAAGAATCAGAGAGAGAGAGAGAGAGGGTAGAGTGGACAGAGAGAGATGCTACTAAAGGTTTTTGCAGGCATGGGGGTAGGGGGAGAAGGCGTTTATGGAGCTGGCTCTGCGTGAGTTGTCCACCACCTGTGGAAAACAATGTAGGCCCATGCATGGGTGCATGAGTGTGGATTTCTGTTGTGTTGATGGTGTGTGCCATCCTTTGTCAGGGGTGGATGTCTCAGGGTCTATAGCAGAGAAGCAGAGGCTAAGCAGGCATGCTCACACCACACCAAGCTGACTCAGTGGGGCTCGCACTTGGGCAGGGAGCTAACTCAGCTTGATTATAGAAGGGGCAGGCACAGGGACTCTCGGTGAGAATCTCTGTTCTGGGCTCCAACTGCCAAAGGGGTGGGCATGCAACAGGATGGAGACTGTTGGGGCACATGGCGACAGGTCCATGCACCGAGATTGGCCACCATTTGGGGTCCTGGGAAGCTGGCAGAATGGAGGTGGGGAATGTGCAGGCGCACTGAGAGAGGACACAAAGAGCCCCGGCACCACGCCTTGAAGGAAGTATACTTGCTTAGCCAACTCAGCCAGGATGGTTCTTGTAGAGGCGTGGGTGTTCATGGTCCACGTTGGTTGCTACAGCCGTGGGAAAAAAAAACTCGCACGGGGGGAGGTGGTATGAGTCCAGCAGCAGGTTCACACAGTGGTCTGGCAGTGGGGTCCCAGCGGCCTTCCCACACCACCTGAGGAAAGTTTCACATTCACATAGCCTCCACAGGCTGGCTGGCAGCTGCAGTTCAAGGTTCCAAAGGCTGGGAATCTGGTGGCAGGTTCAGGAAGGTCCAGGCAACATGTGGAGTCCGGTTTTCCAAAGCTTTTATTGTTCATGGTGTGGTAAATGGGTGTAGATGGTGTGAGCTTCCCCCCCCCCAAAGCCAGGCTCCCCTGGCTTTATAGGGAGGGAGGAAAGGGGAGGGAATAACTTAATTAGCTACGTCCCCCCCTCACCTTTAGATAACTCATTAATATTTGAATCTCTCGAGGTGGAGACCTGTACCTGTGTCCTAAGTGATTGATGGTGTAGGTAAAGTGGAGTTACTTCTTCCAAGGCCCAACAGTCTGCTGTTGTTCAGAGATGTTAATGAGCGATGATAGTCTATTATTTTGATGTTAGTGGTATTAGTGCGTGTGTGTGTGTGTGTTTGTGTGTGTGTTCATGTGTGTGCTTCCGTCGGTGTGTATACTAGATGCTATCCAGAGAGACCTGTGGAGGCTCTGGCCCAGTTATGGTGTTCAAAGGGTTGGAATGTCCTAATGGAAGAGGGCAATTGGATTGACGCAGCCGGTTCTCTCTTCCACAGTTGTTGCTACTCTACAGTAGGGAGATATTGCTATGGTGTGGGGCATGCTGGCATTAGCAAGGAAGGCAACTTCTGCTTGAGCTGGGAGGTGAACCTGACCACCATAACTGTTCGTGAGGCACAAATCAGAGAGATTCTGTGGCTTGTAGACTGGGGCTGGGCTAGGATCAAGTCTGAGGCCACAAAGTGTAAAGTGACTGTGGTTGGTCCAGAAAGCTTCTAGTGTTGAAAGCTTCAGGAGGGAACTCTCTTCACTAGAAAGTGTTACAATGAGATAGGTTTTGGTGGGATTTTTTTGTTTGTTTTGTTTTGTTTTGTTTTGTTTTATTGGTGGTGTTCTTGTCCTTTGACAGAGAAAGAACAGGGACATTGCAGGGTCTTTTAAACCTGCTGGATGTGAGCCTGTCTCAAGCTTGAACTGTTAAGAGGCAGACCTGTTTATAATAGTTTGTTGTGTGTGATGATTGTTGTGTTTTAGTGGAAAAGTCATTTTGGCAGGCAGTAGTCAAGATCTGTGGAATCCATATTGATGAGAGAACAAGGGCATAGAAGGCTGTAGAGCTGGCAATGGTGTGTGTGTGGGGGCATGGGGTTGAGTAGGACAATACAGAATAAAGAAGGTGTGTGGGAAGCCTACTTGGTTTTCTACAAGATATGGCTGGCCTGTAGTTTACCAGGGCATGTCTGTTGGATTTGGAAGCTTGTATACATCAATGAGTCAGAAAGGTATAATAGAACGTGATAATCTGTGGTCTCCACTAAAGATGTAGGAGGAAGTGAGGCTTCAGCTGGTTTTTGGTTGCATCACTAAAGATGACACTGAGGGATAAGTTCTAGGGAATAGAGTGAAGAGAATGCCTGCACCTAATCTACCTCATTTTGGGAGGTGGGTCATATACTCCATACTGTTTACCTTTTGTTAATTTCACTCTTTTACAGCTGCTCACACGTATTCAGTACATTCCCCTCCTACTAGCACTTGTCAATTTATTCCATCCTTAATCATCCCTTTAACTGTTTCATGACATATTTCATATTGGTACATTACCTATTTGGTTTAAATCATGGTCATCTTTATGACCCTTGTGTTTAGACTGTGCCCGGGAAACCAGTGTAGTCATCAATTGTTACACATGTAACATAATTAACTTCTTTCTTTGATTATTTTTGAAGAAGATAGTTTAGCAAAAAAAGGGTAAGATAATTTCCTCATTTTTCTACAAACCATACATATGCAGAACCAATCATGAAAGTTATTCTTATTTGTTGTGAGATCTTTAAATTGGGGCATGTATTGCCTGGAAGGAGACAACTCGCATCCCCATCCTAAAAACCATTATGCATTTATTTCTGTAATACCTTAGAATGGATAGTTATAAAGTACTTGTTTATGCATAGGGATTAAAGCATCACTTACTTCATGATCACCCATAGTCATGTGTCTTGTCCTTCATCACAGATCACTGTTGAGATAGGCTTCTTGGAGTAAGGATGTGTGTGTCACTTATTGGTGAACATAAAACCAAACATGTAGATGGGGTTTGACAATAAGTAGATTAAGCTCAATGGCAGCATTGAGTTCATCCTCATGTGATATGAATTCCTACCACCATGAAATTTCATGTGGGTTCATAGTAGCAGATATGAAATACTCTTTTGATGAATATCTCTTCCCTGCACTTATGCTATATGGTACACCCACAGATATTTTTAGTATGCACAGAATAGGTGAACTTTAGTCATGGATCTAAAATCCTGCACAATTTGAATTCAGTGATTATACTTTGAAGCCATACATTTGGCAAATTAGGATGAAAACACACATGAGAAAAATTTAAAATTCAAGAAAACATTGAATACAGGATGTAGAATATGCAAAACTTAATTCTAAAACAAAGTGTTATCCTTAGAAAAATTAGTTAATGAAACAGACAGCAGGCTCCTTAATTAAGTCAAAGTTATAATTCTGCTCTTGAAGCATACATTGTACAATAAAAAAGCAACAGGAACATGCTCATGATGAAGGTAAAGGGACAAGTTGTGAATATTAAATCACTTCAGAAAAAATGAGTAGGGTTCCGTGTTTATTAAAGAAAATATACAGGATATCAAAGGAGAGATTTGTTTCTTCTGTAAATTAACTCGATAAATGTTAACTCAATATATAAACAGAGACAACAATCCCTTGAAAGTTTTCAGAAATAAACAAAGGTTTAATGTAATAGAAATATGACAATAGGACCACCTCTGTTCCTTCCTCAGCACCCCTCAGTGGCCAGCAGCTGCTCTCTGAATCTGTGTAGCCCCCTGCGTTTGCTCAGTGGTGTCTCATTGCTTCAGATAAAGATTCAGATTCCCAACAAGGCCCAGAAGATTCTATTCTACAGAGTTCTGATCTACAGAGGGTGATGGTAGTGACAGAGGCAGAATGAGCATTGCTTCCAAACAGTTTAATAACAAGGTTCTGAAGGCCCACAAGGAGTAGTGGGATCAGAATGGTGTCCCACCACTGAAGCTTTGTAAGAAGCTCAGCAGTATTCAGAGGTCCTGGCCAGCACAAGAATTGTAAAGCACAGCCCAGAGTCCAGTTGTTGCTATTGTGGGGAGAACCTTACGTGGGCATCCTATAATCAGACAGGAAAGGACATGCCTGATAGGTGGTACAGAAATCAAGAGCTACAACTTCCAGCAGCCTGGTTTCACCTCAGGGACTGGACACTTAACAGCCATGATATGGAAGAATACCAAGAAGATAGGCATGGGGAAGGCATCTGCGAGTGATGGGTCCTCCTTTGTGGTGGCCAGATACTTTCCAGCATGGAATATTGTCAAGCAGGGCTACTTTGAAAAGAAATGTCCCACCTCCAAAGAAGTAACTCACACCCCTAAATGTAAAGAGATGGAGACATATATGAAGTGCCTCTAGAACTACAAAAAGCCAGCGAACATCTGTCCCTGTGGGTGTATATACTTATGTATTTACCTGTGGGCATCTCTTGTGACAGCTGCATGTGAGCTCATTCTGATTAAAGGATGGGAATCGGAAACATTTATCCAGAGGGTTAGTTAGACCACAATAATTGCTCAGATTGGTTAAGGTTAATTCTGACATCCTCTTTCTGGTTTTGTTTTATGTTTTGTTTTTGTTTGTTTGTTTTTTTTCAAGGCAGGGTTTCTTGGTGGAGCCTTGGCTGTCCTAGAATTTGTTTTACAGACCAGGCTGAGCAGGAACTCACAGAGATGCTCCTGCCTCTGCCTCCCAAGTGTGGGATTAAAGGCACGAGTGGCCACTGCCTGTTTGTTTTTTATTTGGTTTGGATTTTTTTCTGTCATTTTTAAAGTAGACTTCATTTGAAACTTTATTTCTAATACCCACCCTTGGACGTTGAGTATTCTGAATATTTGCCATCTGATAAATGAGGTCCTTTCATAAGCTCTGCCTGCATTGTAATCTTCTTTTGGTAGATATTGAAGGGATCAAAATGTCCTTTAGAGGTGACATAAAGCAGGCTGTGTTAGAAACATGTGGCCAGCTGCAATTCACAGGATCAGTGAGAGTTCTTATTCTCAGCTGGAAGACATGACATCATCCTGCATCCTCAGGGATTCCCTAATGTTATTGCCAAAGAGCAAATGGAGAAGGGAAAAAAGAGCCTTATATCCTTGAAGTTTTTCAACTTTTAAAGAGCAAATACCACAGCCACTAGCACCTCACATTTCACACATTTTTTGTTTTTTGTTTTTTGTTTTGTTTTGTTTTTAAAGTTTCATTGCTCACAGCCCTACTCTGTTTTCTGGGGGCGGGACTAGGTCTGGAATGCAGCCCCGCCCCCTCCACTCATCTCCCTGACCCTCACACTGCCTGGGCTCTTGGCCAAGGCCTTTGACTATGAAGACAATAGAGCAGAGATGAAGGTGAGCTTCACTTTGAGACCCAGGAAGAACCCCTAAAGCCTCTGTCCTTCCCCGTACCTGCAAGCAGTGTTCACCCAATTCTGTCCCCAACAGCTGTAGCTGCACTTTGGCCTCCTTCCAGAATGTGTGACAAGCCCAAATACTCCAGAGAGGAATCCCAAACAAGGATATTAGGCATGCTATTTTGATCTTGTATTTTGCCTCAAACTATATACAGTTCCCTCTGAAGAGCTGCTTTAACCAGGCCCACCTGGGAGTAACCAAGCCAGAGGTTCAATTGAGGATCCCTGAAATGGTTGTATATCCTCCTGCAAAGAGTTAAAGGGGTTGTTGGCCTAATGACAGCAAAGCTGGCTGGCCTTTGTTACACTGTGAACAGTCCCACACTGCACCACTTTG
>JADRCG010008361.1:157608-189432 GCA_019844195.1 Rhabdomys dilectus
GGCTGGCCTTTGTTACACTGTGAACAGTCCCACACTGCACCACTTTGTTCACCCAGAGATAATGACTAATGAGACAATAAATTTTTTTCATTTTTGTATAATTTCTTCCTCCAAAAAAAATCTAAGAAATAAAGAAAGAAAGGAAGGAAGGAAGGAAGAAAGAAGGAAAGAAAGAAAAATGACAATATAAACTGAGGAGCATACTTTTTAATTCAAGGTAAAACTCACAAATGTTTAGGAGCAGAGTATTCAAAACTTATTTTTAAATACTTAGTAATAGTTCAGTCCCTATGTGTTAACAAATGCCACAGCTAAATGTAACAACATAAGACTAGTGAAGGATTTAAGCTTCAAGAATGCAATGGCATTTCTTAGTTTGAAATAATTCAGACTGTTAACCAAAGTGGAGTATCCAAAGGATTTATCAAAATGAGTACATATGGGTCCCAAATCAGAGAACATCATTTAAGAAAAGTATTTCAAACAGTAATGTCAGTATTTTACAAAATATATATCCACAATTAGACCTATTTCATAAGATGATGTCAGAATCAAATTGCATTTATACAGTATTGTTCTGCAATGTCATGACACATAAAATAGATGCGAAAAATTAACAAATTGATACAAACCATACAAAGACACAGAAAAGCCATTGAAGTTTTGGAATTTTTGTCACTATAGGCAAAAAGCACTCCATAGATTTTAAATGATTCTGAGTCCTTAAAAAATGTCTTTCTGAAATAATAAAGGAAGGTGACTCAGGAAGCACTTCAATGAGCTGAGGATAATTAATATATTAGGGGAAAGGTAACACCAGAAGATTGATTCAGTCACCTTCATTTCTGAACAGATATGGACCATTGTGTGAAGTGTCCAGAAAGTCATTATGCCAACACAGAGAAGAATCACTGCCTCCAGAAATCTGTGACCTTTTTGGCCTATGAAGAGCCCTTGGGGATGGCACTCACCATCACAGCACTGGGCTTCTCTGTACTCACAGCTGTGGTCCTTGTAGTCTTTGTGAAGCACAGAGACACACCCATTGTCAAGGCCAATAACAGGGCTCTCAGCTACACCCTGCTATGGACTCTCTTCATCTGTTTCCTCAGTTCCTTGCTCTTCATTGGCCAGCCCAACACAGCCACCTGTATCTTGCAGCAGACAGTATTTGGAATTTTGTTCACTGTGGCTCTCTCCACAGTGTTGGCCAAAGCTATTACAGTGGTTATTGCATTCAAGGCCACTGTTCCAGCTAGAATGGTGAGGTGGTTAATGGTATCAAGAGCCCCCAATTTTATCATTCCCATCTGCACACTGATCCAACTTATTATCTGCGGAATCTGGCTGCTTACCTCTCCTCCCTTCATTGATCAAGATCCTCATGCTGAACATGGTCACATCATCATTGTGTGCAACATGGGTTCAACAGTTGCCTTCCACACTGTCCTGGGCTACCTCTGCTCCTTAGCACTTGGGAGCTACACCATGGCCTTCTTGTCCAGGAATCTGCCTGACACATTCAATGAAGCCAAGTTCCTGTCATTCAGCATGCAGGTGTTCTTCTGTGTTTGGATCACTTTCCTCCCTGTCTACCATAGCACAAAGGGGAAGGTCATGGTGGCTATGGAAGTGTTCTCCATCTTGGCTTCCAGTATAGCACTGCTCGGATTGATTTTTGCCCCCAAGTGCTACATTATTTTGTTAAGACCAGAAAAAAACTCCTGTCATAGAATCAGGCACAAAAAACATCCGAAAAGGAATATCCATTTGAATTTAGTTAAAAATTAAAATTTATCTATGATAGTAAATTAAATATTATGGTTTAACCTGTGCCACATCATTCTAAATGTCTTATTCAGGTATGCTATGATGTGATTGTGTCCTTTCATACTTTCTTCACCTAACTGTATTTAACTCTCTTTGTACTGAAACCACCAGTTTTATCTTATGTTTTGGATTCAATATAAGTTTTTTTTTAACATAGTTTCAATGTGCCCTTGTTGTCTTGTAATTATACAAGTGTCGCATAAACTGATGGACACAAAGTACTGTCCTCTGCATGCAAAGTACTGCTTTGAAGGATGTATCACCATGTCAACCATGTTGAATACATTTAATCTTCTTTTATTTTAAATATTCATGTGATTGTTTTATTTGTTTTTTTTGTTGTTGTTTTTATAGTTTTAGTTTTTACTAATCATTCCATTCATTTTCATCTCCAATAATATCTTATTTCCTGGTTACACCCTCTACCTACCCCTATCTCAAAATATCCCACTTTCTGGTTACCACTCATGCACTTCTCCATTCCACATCTGCCCTGCCCCCTCCCTTTTGCCTGTATTAGAGTGCACCCCCATCCACCCATACTCTCCTGACCCACCATTCTATCATGCCCCTCCTCTGGGGCATCAAACCTCCTAGGGACGAAGAGCCTGTCCTCTCATTACTGTCAGCCAAGGACATCCTCTGCTACGTAAGTATCTGGAGCCAAGGATCCCTTTAGGTAGGTTCCTTAGTTGGTGTTCTAGTCTCTGGGAGTTCTTCCAATGGGGTTTTGATCTGTCTGCTCCTCCAGTTCTTCTGCCAGCTCCCCCACCAGGTTTCTTGAGTTCAACCTGCTGGTTGGCTCCAATCATCTGGCTCTTCCTTGGTCAGTTGCTGACCAAATCTCACCAGGAACTGCTACACTTGGTTCCTGTCCACAAGCACCTCTTGACCAGGTCAACAGTGTTGGATTTGGTGTTTGCAGACATTATGTATCAAATATGCATTGTCATCTTTTGGATTAGTATCCACTTATCAGTGAGTACATACCATGTGAGCTCTTTTGTGTCTGGGTTACCTCACTTAGGATGATACTTTCTAGTTCCATCCATTTACCTGTGAATTTCATGAAGTCACTATTTTTAATCACTATGTACTACCCCATTGTGTATATAAACCACATTTTCTGTATCCATTCTTCTGTTGAAGGACATCTGGGTTGTTTCCAGATTTTGGCTATTATAAATAAGGCTGCTATGAACATAGTAGAGCATGTGTTCCTGTTATATGTTGTAGCATCTTTTGAGAATATGCCAAAAAGTGGTATAGCTTGGTTTGCAGGTTATACTTTGCCCAATTTTCTGAGAAATCACCAGACTACTTTCCAGAGAGGTCATGCCAGCTTGCAATCCCACCAACAATAAAAAGGTTTTCCTCTTTCTCCACATCCTTGCCAACATCTGCTGTCACCTGTGTTTATTATTTTAGCCATTCTGACTGGTGTTAAGAGGAATCTCAGGGTTGTGTTGATTTGCATTTCCCTGATGACTAAGGATGCTGAACATTTCTTTAAGTGCTTCTAAATCTTTCAAGATTCCTCAGTTGAGAATTTTCTATTTAGCTCTGTGCTCTACTTTTTAATAGGGTCATTCAGTTCACTGGATTCTGCCTTCCCTAGTTCCTTATAAATTTTGGATACTAGACCTCTATCAGATGTAGGGTTGGTAAATATCTTCCTAATCTGTGGGTTGCTGTTTTGTTCTATTGATAGAGTCCCTTGCTTTGTAGAAGCTTTTCAACTTTGTGAGATCCCTTTTGTCTATTGTTGCTCTTAAGGGATAAGCCATTGGTGTTTTGTTCAGGAAGGTTTCCCCTGTGCCCAAGTATTTGAGGCTCTTCCCCATTTTCTATTTTTACTAGATTCTGTGTATCTGGTTTATTGTGAAGGTCCTTGATCCACTTGGACTTGAGCTTTGTGCAAGAAAATAGATGTGGATCAATTTGCATTCTTCGATATACAGACCACCAGTTGAACCAGCATCATATGTTGAAAATGCTGTTTTTTTTTCACTGAATGGTTCTTTGTCAAAGATCAAGTGACCATAGGTGTGTTGGTTCAATTCTGGGCCTTCAATTCTATTCCATTGATCTGCTTACCTGTTTCTATACCAGTACCATGCAGTTTTTAAATCATGATTGCTCTATAGTACACTTTGAGTTTTGGAATGGTAATTCCCACAAAGCCTTTTATTTATTTATTTATTGTTGAGAATAGTTTTCCTAGGTTTTTTGTTATTCCAGATGAATTTGAGAATCTCTCTTTCTGGGTCTATGAAGAATTGAGTTGGAATTTTCATGGGCATTGCATTGACTCTGTAGATTACTTTTGCCAAGATGGCCAATTTTACTATATTAATCCTGCCAATCCATGAGCATGGGATATCTTTCTGTCTTCTGAGATATTCTTGGATTCCTTTCTTCAAAGACTTGAAGTTCTTGTCATATATATCTTCCACTAGGTTGGTTAGAGTTATACCAATGTATTTTACATCATTTATGACTATTGTGAAGGGTGTTGTTTCCCTAATTTCTTTTTCATCCTTTTTGCCCTTTGAGTAGAGGAAGGCTACTGATTTGTTTGAGTTAATTTTATATTCAGTCACCTTTGCTGAAGTTGTTTATCAGCTGTATTAGCTATTTGGTAGAATTTTTGGGGTCACTTATGTATACTATCATATCATCTGCAAATAGTGATCTCTAGACTTCTTCCTTCCCATTTTGTATCCCTTTAATCTCTTTTTGTTGTCTAATTGCTCTTGCTAGAACTTTGAGTACTATATTAAATAGGTAGGGAGAGACTGGGCAGCCTTGACTAGTCCCTGATTTTAACAGAATTGCTTGCAGTGTCTCCCCATTTAGTTTGACATTTGCTATTGCTTTATTGTACATTGCTTTTATTATATTTAGATATATACCTTGAAATTCTGTTATCTCCAATACTTTTAATATGAATGGGTGTTATATTTTTTCCAAGGCTTTTTTCTGTATCTAATGAGATGATCATGTGTTTTTTTTCTTTGAATTTGTTTACACATTGAATTATATTGATAGATTTCCATAGATTGAACCATCACTGTATCCTTGGGATGAAACCTACTTGATCATGCTGGATGATCATTTTGATACCTTCTTAGATTTGGTTTTCAAGAATTTTATCGAGTATTTTTGCTTCAATATTCATAAGGGAAATTGTCCTGTAGTTTTCTTTCTTTATTGGGTCTTTTTGTGGTTTAGGTGTTAGTGTCACTCTGGTTTCATAGAAAGAATTGGTTAGTGTTCCTTCTGTTTCCATTTTGTGGAATAGTTTGAAGAGAATTGATATTGGATTTTTTGGAAGGTCTGATAAAATTCTGCACTAAAACTGTCTTGGGCTTCATTTGATTGGAAGACTTTTAATGACTGCATCTATTTTTGTTTGGGTTATGGTGCTGTTTAAATGGTTTATTTGAACCTGATTTAATTTTGGAAAGTGGTATCTGTCTAGAAATTCATCCATTTCATCCAGGTGTTCCAGTTTCCTTGAATATAGGCTTTTGTAGTAGGATCTGATGATTTTTTGATTTTCATCATTTTCTGCTCCTTTTTCATTCCTAATTTTGTTAATTTAGATAGTGTCTCTGTGCCCTCTGGTGAGTCTGGCTAAGGGTTTGTCTATGTTGTTGATTTTCTCAAAGAGCCAACTCCTAGCTTTCTTTATCCTTTGTATAGTTCTTTTTTGTTTCTACTTGATTGATTTTAGACCTGAGTTAGATTATATCTTGCTTATCCTCCTCTTGAGTGTATTTGCTTCTTTTTGTTCTAGAATTTTCAGATGAGCTGTTAAGTTGCTAGTGTATGCTCTCTCCAGTTTCTCTTTGTAGGCACTCAGAGCTATGAGTTTTCCATATAGCATTGGTTTCATTGTTTCCCATAAGTTTGGGTATGTCGTACCTTCATTTTCATTGAATTCTAGAAAGTGTCTTCTTTCTCTCTCTTTTTCTTTTTTCTTTCTTTCTTCCTTCCTTGACCATGTTATCATTGAGTAGATTGTTGTTCAGTTTCCACATTTATGTGGGCTTTATGTTTTTTTTTTTGTTGCTGTTCTGTCCGCTTTAGTCTGTGGTGGTCTGTGGTCTGATAGAATACATGGGATTAATTCAATGTTCTTATATCTGTTGAGGTTTGTTTTGTGTCTGGGTATAAGGCTGATATTTGAGAAGGTATCATGAGGTTTTGAGATAAAGGTATATTCTTTTGTTTTAGGATGAAATGTTCTGTACATATCTATTAACTCTACTTCATAACTTCTTTTACTTTCACTGTGTCTCTGTTTGATTTGTTTTTACATGATCCATCCATTGGTGAGAGTGGGGTGTGGAAATTTCATATTATTATTATGTGAGATTCAATGCGTGTTTTGAGGTTTACTAGTGTTTCTTTTACAAATGTGGGTGCCCTTGCATTTGGGGCATAGATGGTCAGAATTGAGAGTTCATTCTTGTGGATTTTTGCTTTGATAAGTATGTAGTAACCTTCCTATCTTTTTTGATAACTTTTGGTTGAAAATCTATTTTGTTGGATATTAGGGAGGCTACTCCAGCTTGTTTCTTAGGACCATTTGCTTAGAAATGTTTTCTATACTTTTAATTTGGTGGAATGTCTGTCTTTGATTCTGAGGTGTGTTTCCTGTATTCAGCAAGATGTTGGATTCTGTTTACATGTCCAGTCTGTTAATCTATTTCTTTTTATTGAGAAATTGAGTCCACTGATGTTGAGAGATATTAGGGACCAATGATCATGGCTTCCTGTTACTTTTGTTTTTAGAGTTGGAATTAAGTTTGTGTGTTTCTGTTCTTTTGGTTTTATTGTGAAAATATTAATTTCTTGCTTTTTCTTGGGTTTAATTTCCCTCATTGTGTTGGACCATTCCTTCTTTTGTCCTTTGTAGGGCTGGATTTATGGAAAGATATTGTTTAAATTTGATTTTGTCTTGGAAAACTTTGGTTCTCCATCTATGGTAATTGAGAGTTCTGTTAAGCATAGTAGCCTAGGCTGGCATTTTAGATTTCTTAGGGCCTGTATGACATCTGCCCAGGCTAGTCTGGCTTTTGTAGTCTCTAGTGAAAAGTCTGGTGTAATTCTTGTAGGTCTGTCTTTATATGTTACTTGAGCTTTTTCCTCTACTGCTTTCAATATTTTTCCCTTTTCTGTGCATTTGAGTTTTAATTATTATAGGACAAGAAGGATATCTTTTTTGGTTCCAACAATTTGGTGTTCTGAGGGTTCTTGTATACTTATGGGCATTTCTTTCTTTAGGTTAGGAATGATTTCTTTCATAATTTTGTTGAAAATTTTTGCTCGCCCTTTAAGTTGGCAATATTTACCCTCTTCTATACTTATTATTTTCTGGTTGTGTCTTTTCATTGTGTCCTGGATTTCTTGAACGATTTGAGATAGGACCTGTTTGTTTTTGGTATTTGCCATGAGTGTGTGCCTATGACTTTTATCTTCTGCAATTGAGATTTGCTCTTCTATCTTTTGTATTCTGTTGGTGATGCTTGCATCTGTGACTCTTGATCTCTTTTCTAGGTTTTCTATCTCCAGAGCTGTCTCCCTTTAAGTTTTCTTTAATGATTTCACTTCCATTTTTTACATCCTGGATTGTTTTGTTCAATTCTTTCACCTGATTGATATTGTTGTCTTGTATTTCTTTAAGGAATTTATGTGTCTCTTCTTTTAGAGCTTCTACTTGTTTACTTGTGTTCTTCTGCATTTTGTTAAATGGGTTATTTATGTCTTTCTTAAAATCCTCTATCATCTTTATGAAATGATAGTTTATATTTGAATTTTCTTTTAGGGGTTTGTTTGGGTATTCAGAAATTTCTGTGATGGGAAAATTAGGTTCTGATGCTGAAAAATCAAATTAGTTTCTGTTGCTTATGTTCTTGTGCTTGACTGTCATCATCTGGTTATCTCTAGTGTTATCTGGCCTCCCTGTCTCTGATCAAAACCTATCCTTTCGGTGATCCTGTTATTTTGTGATCCTATGATCCTGGGAAATCAAGCTGGGGGGAATCCAGCTGCTACTTGTGTGTGTGCTGTGTAGGATCAGATCTCTGCTCCCGGTGGGCACAGATGGGAGCTGAAAAGTGCCTGGGTTTCTGGATGGGCAGGGAATCTGCTTTCCCAGTATGGCGATTTAATTATTTTTTTTTAACTCCAAAATAATTTATTATATTCTAATCTGTAAACTGAACATTATTAGAGCAAAATGTCTCTCAATATTCAATCTAACAGGTTATTATTTCTAGTGATCAGAAAAACAAACACCATGGTTTCAAATGACAGTAGAAGTTCCTTCTATTTTAATGGTTTTTTACATGAAAGAAAATGAAACCTCTTACTCCAGGGAACTACAAAAGATGCCAGAGTTGTAACTAGCATTTGTTTATAAACTTAAATTTCAAGAACGGGATGTAAGTGACTGATTTAGTGTTTTTTAGGCTTTTATGAGTACACTATACTGGAGAGAGACATGTAGGTTCAGCTCAGTTAACAAGAGTGGTTTGCAATGTAGAGTTAGTAAAATTCTACAGGAGTGAAAATATGGAGGTTTTATACTTCATTGAAAAAAGTAAAATTCTTTTTTTTAATTGGTTATTTTATGTTATTTTCTTTTTTTGTTATTGAATATTTTATTTACATTTCAGATGCCAATCCCTTTCCCCATTTCTCCTCCCTAGAAAACTCCTATCCTGTGCCCCCCTTTTCCATTTGGCTTTTATACAATTTTTTAAAAAATGTTAATCAAAGGCTTTATAAGTATGGTAATGCTCAATCAGAAGTGTAACATAATACCCAACATAGCTATGTAAACTATCTTTGACTGGTGGAGATATGTGAACTTCTGCCTCCATGCCCCCTCTCTTTTTCTCTCTCTTTTTCTCTCACATTACTTAGCTTCTCGTCTACTTCATCTTCTCCTCTCTTTACTCCATCTTTTCCTCTCGGTGCTCCTTCCCCCTTAGCTCCTCCTACATATTACCCTTCCTGTTAAAATAAAGCTTTTCTCTCAGAATACAATTAGAGCATAATTATTTCTATTTGTACCAGTGAGGTACAAGATAGTCTTAATACCCAGTCCATTCTTTTGTTGACTAGCCAGAACCTCTGTCATCTCTCTTGACTAGAACACTTAGTTTTGAACCTGACTTTTTCTTGACTTTAGAATGAATGTCAGCTGAAAACCCTCCACTCAGATCTTTTTTCTCATGGTAAATAGCCAGGATTGGCTATAAGTCTATAGGTATTCAATGCCATCAGAAATCCAGAATTACTAAATTAACTGGAGTTATGGGAAGCACTAAGCATAGCTTCTAAAACGTAGCCAATTTATATAGACCTCTGAACACCTGGACAGCCCCTATACTACCAAACATTAGAGCATCAAATCTTCAGCCTTCTGGCCCAAACTCATCTGACAGACTTTAGTGCTGCAGAATTATTAAGGGCTGGTTACTCTGTCTAGGCAGATATAATCAGTCTACTATTCTGCAAGTGTGTCCTTTTCTGGACAGTAATTTGTCTGTAGATGGAGAGAGGCAATTCTTGCTTAGTGGCTGTCTCACCACAACTGGAGTAACTCCAAGGATGGTCAATTTCTTCTTAGAATCCAAGACAGGAGGCTGTCAGTAGCAGACAAGTCTCTAATCAAAATGAACATTAATATAGAAATATTTGTGACGTCAATTCTATGGATTTCTGACGTTTTGAAATCCTACTATCCATGTAAGGTAACCTGGACTGTTGTCTGTTAACTCCTCTCAGCTATTTCTAAATAAAATATAGAAAACACCCTAACAATAGACTCAAAGTCATGAATTTGCTAGAGTCCCTTAACTCACAGGATAATCATCCCAAATCAGTTCAAAAAGTTAAAGAAGGACTGGGTCTAAGCCTTGTATTTCTAAATGTGGTATACAGGCACATTGCCCATGAGAGTATCAATATTCATTTCACTTTCATGTCAATAAGAAGCTTACACCAATGAAAACCTTAAATTTGAAATCCAAGTGAATTCTGTACCATTTAAGAAATTATAACTTCATCTTGATACTAAATTATACAGATTTCTACCAATAGGTTATGGCTATGCCTTAAATCCTAGCTAATCCCTCCCTGTTCCAACAAAATCACTACTTTTCCCCAGAGAGACAGCCCCATATTAACCACCTTAGTCCCCAAGCCCAGGGAATAGGAGCGCTGACTCTTTAACTTCTTCAAGTTGATTAAGGGCTTTGAGATATTAGAAGAGGGGTGGGAGGGAAGAGTAAATTGATAAGCTTCTGATGCTGTGTCTTCACTGCATCCAGATGGAATTCCCAGACACCGGAGGTTTGAATAGGTCTGCTCATTTTGTTTGATGAGTAGATACACCAAGGCTGTGTATTCTGCAATATACAATTCTCTGGATAAGTTTTAGTATCAAGAAAAAAAAATTTTTTTTCCTAGAGGGCTGATAATTTTTTTTAAAAGATGTTGGTTCTAACAACTTTTTCCCCCTTTTATGTAGCTGGTTATAATATTTACATTTCAAGTTTTATCCTCTTATCCCATTTCCCCCACCATCCAGGAACCTCTTATCCCATTCCCCCTCCTTATATCCCTTCTATGAGGCTTTGCCCACACCTACCTCCCACTCCCACTACCCCCTCCTCACCCTCTTATTCCCCCCTTTTCTCTTTTTGTTTTTCATGGGACCAAGTATCTCCTCTCCCACCTATGCCCAATAAGGCCTTCCTCTCCTATGTATACCGCTAGAGTCGTAGGTCCCTCCCTATGTGCACCCAAGTTGTTAATGTATGCTCTTTCCATTTTCTTTTTGTGCTCACTTAGAACTATGATTTTTCCTCTCAATACTGCTTTCATGGAGTCCAACAAATTTTGATATGAAGTGTCTTATTTTCATTTACATTGAAAAAGTCTTTAATTTCTTTCTTTATTTCTTCCTTGACCAAGTTATCATTGAGTATAGCATTGTTCAGTTTCCACGTGTATGTGGGCTTTCCGTTGTTTTTGTCCATGTCAAAGACGAATCTTAGCCTATGGTGGTCTGATAGGGTACAATGGATTATTTCAATCTTTTTGTATCTGTTGAGGCCTGTTTTGTGACCAATTATATGGTCTATTTTGGAGAAGGTACCATGAGGTGCTGAGAAAAAGGTATACTCTTTTGTTTTAGGATGAAATGTTCTATAGATGTCAGTTAAGTCCAATTGGTTCATAACTTCTGTTAGTTTCATTGTGTCTCAATTTAGTTTCTGTTTCCATGATCTGTCCATAGCTGAGAGTGGGGTGTTGAAATCTCCCACTATTATTGTGTGGGGTGCCATGTATGCTTTAAGCTTTAGTAAAGTTTCTTTTATGTATGTATGTGCCCTTGCATTTGGAGCATAGATGTTCAGGATTGCAAGTTCCTCTTGGTACATTTTAACTTTGATGAATATGAAGTGTCCTTCTTTATCTTTTTTGATTACTATTGGTTGAAAATTGATTTTATTTGATATTAGAATGGCTACTCCAGCTTTTTTCTTGGGACCATTTGCTTGTAAGATTGTATTCCATCCTTTTACTCTGAGGTAGTGTTTGTCTTTTTCACAGAGGTGCTTTTTCTGTATGCAAAAAAATGCTGGGTTGTGTTTATGTATCCAGTCTGATAGTCTATGTCTTTTTATTGGAGATTTGAGTCCATTGATATTAAGAGGTATTAAAGAATAATGAATGTTGTTTCCTGTTATTTTTGTTATTGGCGTTGGAGTTATGTTTGGTGTAGTGGTCTTCTTTTAGGGTTGTTGGGAGATTACTTTCTTGCTTTTTCTAGGTTGTAGTTTTCCTGCTTGTGTTGTAGTTTTCCCCCAATTATCCTATGAAGTGCTGGTTTTGTGTTAAAATATTGTGCAAATTTGATTTTGTCATGGAATATTTTTGTTTCTCCATCAATATTGATTGAAAGTTTTGCTGGGTATAGTAGTCTGGGCTGGCATTTGTGTTCTCTTAGGGTCTGTATGATATCCGTCCAGGATCTTCTGGCTTTTATAGACTCTGGTGAGAAGTCTGGTGTAATTCTTATAGGTCCTCTTTTATATGTTACTTTACCTTTTTCCCTTACAGCTTTTAGTATTTTTTTCTTTGTTTTGTACATTTGATGTTTTAATTATTATGTGGTGGGAGGTATTTCTCTTCTGGACTAAAGTATTTGGAGTTTTGTAGGCTTTTTGTATATTTATGGACATCTTTTTCTGTAGGTTAGGAAAGATTTCCTCTATAATTTTGTTGAAGATACTTACTGGTCCTTTAAGTTGGGAGTCTTCCCCCTCACCTATACCTATTATCCTTAGATTTGGCCTTCTCATTGTGTCCTGGTTCTCCTGTAAGTTTTGGGTTATTAGCTTTTTGCATTTTGCATTTTCTTTGACAGTTGTGTCAATGTTTTCCATGGTATCTTCTGCACATGAGATTCTCTCTTCTATCTCTTGTATTCTGTTGGTGATACTTGTGTCTATGACTCCTGATCTTTTTTTCAGGTTTTCTATCTCCAGAGTAGTCTCCCTTTGTGATTTCTTTATTGTTTCTACTTCCGTTTTTAGATCTTGGAAGGTTTTGTTTGATTCCTTCTCCTGTTTGGTTATTTTTTCTTCCAGTTTCTTAAGGGATTTTTGTGTTTCCTCTTTAAGGGCTTCTATCTGTCTGCTTGTGTTCTCCTTAATTTCTTTGAGAGTGTTATTTATGTCCTTCTTAAAGTCCTCTAACATCATCAGGAGAAGAGATTTTAATTCTGAATCCTGATTTTCTGGTGTGATGGGGTGTTCAGGGCTTGCTATGATGAGGGAACTGGGTTCTGATGTTTCCATGTAACTTTGGATTCTGTTCCTTACATTCTTGCACTTGCCTTTTGCCATTTGGTTAACTCTAGTGCTCCCTGTACTTTCTGTCTCTGACTGAGGCCTCCCTTTCCAGTTATCTTGCTTGTGTCTGGTCTCCCCAGGGTCCCAATTGCTCTGTGATCTTCTCCAGCTGCTCTGAATATAATGGTATCACTAGGATGACTCAGAATATGGTATCTCCTAGGTAGCAGGATGAATCATTCCCACTTGTGTGAGAGAAGAAAGCAATTACAGTGGGGACAGAGGGAGGGAGGGATCTGAGTGGGTAAGGGGACAGGGAGGGGGAAATAGGTACATGAACTGATATGAGGAGGTCAGGAGTGCATCCCTGAGGGCCAGCAAAATGAATGGAAACAGGCAACCACTGGAGTTGGTGGGGGTAGGACCCTCTAGAATGTACCAGAGACCTTGGAGGTGACAGATGCTCATGAATCTGAGTGATGGACAAATAGTGGGGATAGGAAGTTGTAGAAGCTACCTACAGGAAAAAGATAGGGCATCAAATGGATGGATAGGTTTGCCATTCCATAGTCAAATCTCTGACCTAGAACTATCCCTATCTAAAAAACTGCAGAGACAAAAATGGAGAAGAGAGTGAGGGAAAAAGAGCTCCAGTGACTGGTCTGTCTTTGGATTCAGCTCAAGAAGAGGCTTCAAGCCCTGACACTATTACTGATGCTATGGTGTACTTATAGGCAGGAGATTGGTGGCCCTCTGTGAGGCACAACAGGCAGCTGAAAGAACCAGATGCAGATATTTATACCTAAGTGATGGACAGAAGCTCTCGACCCCTTTGGTTGAATTAGGGAAAGGCTGGAAGAAGCTGAGGAAGTGGGAAACCCCATAAAAAGACCAGCAGTGTAAACTAACCTGGACCTCAGAGATCTCTTAGACACTGAGCCACAAAGTAAGCAGCATACGATAGCTGATATGAGGCCCCAACACATATACAGCAGAGTACTGCCTAGTCTGGCCTCATTGAGAGAAGAAGCACCTAACTTGTGAGAGAATTGAGAACCCAAAAATGAGGAAGGTCTGGTAGGGTGTGGAGGTGGGGTGGGGACATCATCTTGAACACAGGGGACGAGAAATGGGATGAGGAACCATCAAAGGGTGGACAAGAAGGGGGATAATGACTGGATTGTGAAAAAGATTGAATAACAACAACAATAACAATAATAATAAATAATGACTGCAAATGCAAACTAAAATATTAGTGATCCCTTTTTACTAAAATCATATTCTCCTCCATCTATTAAAATACACAAGATACAAAAAGTAATGGTTTTCACATGAATTTTTGCAGAAGAAGCACCTCCACCGTGAAGGAGGAATACACTAGTACATTCCAAACTCTGCTTATAAAGGCCCTAGAAAATGGACCTTTGATGATAGATGGAAAGAAATTCTGGGCTTCAGGTTTCCATCTGTGCCCTGGAGCTGCCCCTGTGCTACAGCTCTCCTCACCTCAATCCCACCCAAATAAAGCTTGACTCCCCCATTTCCCCAGTAGTGCTGACACATCCATGCTCACAGGCTCACAGGCACACAGACTCAGAGAGATAGCTTGATCTCCAGGAGTTCTGATACACCCAGGTTCACAGGCTCAGAGGACAAAGAAGCTCCAGTTAAAGACAGCAAGGCCAGCTAACTCCAAAGATTACCATATGGCTAGAGCATAAGCAACATAATCCAATGCTACTTGGGTTCATCAGAATCTAGTTCTCCCACCACAACAATCCCTAAATACCTCAACACACCTGAAAAGCAAGATTCAGATCTAAACTATTGTCTCATGATAATGATAGAGGATGTTAAGAAGGACATAAATAATTGCCTTAAAGAAATACAGGAAAACACAGCTAAACAGGTAGAACCCCTAAAAGAGGAAACACATAAATCCCTTAAAGAAATACAGTAAAACATAACCAAACAGGTAAAAGAATTGAACAAAACCATCCAGGATCTAAAATATCAAATACAAACAATGACAAAAGCAGAAAGGGACACAATCCTGGAGATAGAAAACCTAGAAAAAAAATCAGGAGTCGTAGATGCAAGCAAACCCAACAGAATACAAGAACTTGAAGACAAAGCCTTAGGTGTAGATGATGCCATAGAATCTTTGACCCAACAGTCCATGAAAATGCAAAATGCAAAAACCACCTAAGCCAAAACATACAGGAAATTCAGGACATGATGAGAAGAACAAACCTAAGGATAATAGGTATATAAGATAGTAGAGATTCCCAACCCAAAGGGCCAGTAAACATCTTCAACAAAATTGTAGAAGTCTCCCCTAACACAAAGAAAGAGATGCCCATAAACATAAAAAAAGCCTACAGAATGCCAAATAGATGGGTCAGAAAAGAAATACCTTCTATCACATAATAATCAAACCCCAAATGCACAGAACAAAAAAAGAATATTAAAAGCAGTAAGGGAAAAAGGCCAAGTAACATATAAAGGCAGACCTATTAATATTACATCAGACTTTTCAACAGAGAAGAAGCCAGAAGATCTTTGGCAGAGAGCATGCAGTCCCTAAGAACAAAAATTCCAGTCCAGGTTGCTTTACCCAGCAAAACTCTCAATTACCGTAGATGGAGAAACCAGGATATTTCATGAGGAAACCAAAGTCAAACAATATCTTCTCACAAATCTAGCTCTACAAAACATAATAGATAGAAACTCCAACACGGAGGAAAACCACATCTAAGGAAAAGTAAGAAATTAATCTTCTTACAAGAAACCAAAAAGAAGAGAGCCACAAAACATAACTCCACCTCTAACAACTGAAATAACAGGAAGCAATAATCATTAGTCCTTAATATCTCTTAACATCAATGAACTCAATTCCTCAATAGAAAGACATAGTCTAACAGACTGGATACATTACCAGGACCCAGCTTTTATATCTATTTTCATTTTTCTAAATTTTCTACAGGCTGTCAGTTAGACTGGCACCATTTCTTGAAGATTCTTTTTTTTTCCATTGTATATTTCTGGCTTCTTTGTCAAAGATCAAGTGTCTGTAAGTGTGTGGTTTGATGTCTGGGTCATCAATTCTATTGATCAATCTGCCTGTCTCTGTACTAAAGCAAGGAGTTTTTAATCACTATTGTTCTGCAGTGTAGCTTGGGGTCAAGGATGGTGATTCTCTAGAAAATTTTTTTATTGTATATTTTATTTACATTTCAGATGCCATCCTCTTTTCCCATTTCCCCTCCCTAGAAAACCCCTATCCCATGCCCCCTTTCCCTTTTTCTTTTATACAATTTTTTAAAAATGTTAAAAGAAGGCTTTATAAGTATGGTAATGCTCAATCAGAAGTGTAACCCAATATCCAACCTAGATATACAAACTATCTTTGACTGGTGGAGACACAGAAACATCTGCTTCCATGCCCCCTCTCTCTCAGAAATTCTTTTATCGTTAAAAATTGTTTTTGATATTTTGGTTTGCTTGTTTACTTGTTTTTCAAAATGAATTTGAGAATTGCTTTCCTTTTCTTTGAAGAATTGTGTTGGGATTTTGATGATTATATTGAATCTATAGATTGCTTTTGGTGGCCTGGCCATTTTTACTATGTTAATTCTATGAATCCATAAGCATGGAAGATCTCTTCATTTCTGAGATTTTCATCAATTTGTTTCTAGAGAGACTTTTGTTGTCATACAGATGTTTCACTTGTTTGGTTAGAGTTACCCCCAAGATATTATACATTATTTGTGACTATTGTGATATGTATTATCATTAGTCCTTAATATCTCTTAACATCAATGGACTCAATTCCTCAATAGAAAGACATAGTCTAACAGACTGTTTTCTAAATTTTTTAGCCCATTTATCTTTTGTGTAAAGAAAGGCTCCTATTTTGTTGTTGTTGTTGTCATAGTTGTTATTTCTTAATTTTTTATTCAGCCACTTTGCTGATGTTCTCACCAGATCTTCTCTGGTAGACTTTTTGGGACTGCTTATGCATACTATCTTATCATCTGCAAATGGTGAAACCTTAACTTTTTTTCCAATTTGTATCCCCTTAACCTCTTTTTGTTGTCATATTGCTCTAGCTAGAACTTTGAGTACTATATTCAATAGTATATACGGGGAGTAAAAGGTGAGAATGAGCATCTGTCTCTTGCCCCTGATTTTAGTGGGATTGCTTCAAGTATTGCTCTATTGAATTTGATATTGGCTGTTGGTTTGAAGTAATTGCTTTTATTATGTTTATATAGGGGCCTTGAATACCTGAGATCTCCAATACTTTTAAGATGAAAAGATGTTGTGTTTTATCAATTTTTTTAGCATCTAATAAAATGATCATGTGATTTTTTTCTTTAAGTTTGTTTACATAGTAGATTACATAAATGGATTTTCATATATTGAACTAACCTTGCATCTCTGGGATGAAGCCTACTTGATAATGATGAATGATGGTTTTGATGTGTTCTTGGATTTGGTTTGAAGGAAATTTTATTGAGTAGTTTTGCATCAATATTCGTAAGTGAAATGGTCTGAAGTTCTTTCTGTTGGGTGCTTGTGTGGTTTAGGTATTAAAGTAATTGTGGCTTCATAAAATGAATTCGCTAGTGTTTCCCCAGTTTCCATTTTATAAAATTATTGGAGGAGTATTGGTATTAGGTTTTCTTTGAAGGTCTGGTAGAATGCTGCCCTAAAGCCATCTGGCCCTGGGGCTTAGTGTGTGTGTGTGTGTGTGTGTGTGTGTGTGTGTGTGTATGTGTGTTTTTTGTTTGTTTAGGAGGATTTTAACGAATTCTTCTATTTCCTTAGGGGATATGGGCCTATCTAGATATTTTATCTCCTGTTAATTTAACTTTGCTATGTAGTACCTGTCTAGAAAATCATCCATTTCATTTAGATTTTCCAGTTTTGTTGAGTATAGGCTTTTGTAGTAGGGTCTAATGATTCTTTTTAATTTCCTCAGTTTTGGTAGCTATGTCTCCCTTTTCATTTCTTATCTTGTTAACTGAAATACTATCACTGTGCCCTTCATTTGTTTGGCTGGGGGTTTATCTATCTTGTAGATCCTTTCAATGAACCAGCTTTTGGTTTTGTTGATTCTTTATATCATTCTTTTTGTTCCTTTTTGTTTATTTCTACTTTGATTTTTGACTATTTGCTGCCGTCTACTCTTCTTGAGTCTTATTGTTTCTTTGGGTTCTTGGGCTTTAACTTGTGCTGTTAAGGTGCTAGTAGCATCTGTCCAATTTCTTTACTAGGGCACTCAGTGCTATGTATTTTCCTCTTAGCACTGCTTTCATTGTGTCTCATAAGTTTGGGTATGCTGTACCATCGTTTTCATTTAATTCTAGGAAGTCTTTAATTTCTTTATTTCTTTCCTGACCAAGTTATCATTGAGTAGAGTTGTTCAGTTTCTATTAGTATGTGGGTTATCTGTTGTTTTTGTTATATTGAAGTCTAGTCTTTGTAAATGGTGATCTGATAGGATGCATGGGATTATTTCAATTTTCTTATATCAGATGAGGCTTGTTTTGTGACCAATTATATAGTTAGTTTTTAAAAAAGGTACCACAAGGTGCTGAGGAGACAGTATATTGTTTTCCTTTAGAATAAAATGTTCTGTATATAACTGTTAAATCTATTTGGTTCATCACCTCTATGAATTTCAGTATGTCTCTGCTTAGTTTCTGTTTCAATGACCTGTCCATTACTGAGATTGTAGTGGTGAAGTCTCCCACTATTATTGTATGGTATCCAATGTGTGTTTTAAGCTTTAGTAAAGTTTCTTGTATGAATGTAGATGCTCTTGTATTTGAGTCATAGATAATCAGAATTGAGACTTTTTCTTGTGTGGGTTTTTCCTTTGATGAATATAAAGTGTCCTTCCCCATCTCACTTGATAACATTTGGTTAAAAGTCTATTTTATTGAATATTAGGATGGCAATTCTAGCTTGTTTCTTTGACCATTTGCTTGAAATACCTTTTTCCACCCTTTTACTCTGAGGTAGTGTCTGTCTTTGTTGAACTATGTTTCTTGTATGCAAATAATGCTGGGAACTGATTGTGTATCATTTCAGTCTTTCACTGTGTCCTTGATTTCCTTAATGTTTTGGGTTAGGAGGTTTTTCTGTTTCAAATTTTCTTTCACCATTGTGTCAATTTCTTCTGAAGTGTCTTCTACACCTGAGATTCTCTCTTCTCTCTTTAGTATTCCATTGGTGATGCTTATGATTGTATTTCCTGATGTCATTCCTAGGTTTTCCATTTCCAGGGTTGTCTCCATTTGTGTTTTATTTTTTTTCTTTCACTTTTATGTCTTTGACTGCTTTGTTCAATTCCTTCAGCTGTTTGATTGTGTTTTCCTGTATTTCTTTAAGAGATTTATTTGTTTCCTCTTTAAGGGCTTCCTGTTGTTTGCCTGTATTTTCCTGTATTTCTTTCATTGAGTTATTTATATCCTCCTTAAAAGTCTCTATTATCTTCATGAGACAGGATTTTAGGTCAGCATCCTGTTTTTCAGGTGAGTTGATTTATGCAGGGCTTGCTATGCTGGGAGAACTGTGTTCTGATGATACCAAAGTATCTGTTGCTTATAGTCTTGCTGTTTCCTCTTAACATCTAGTTATCTCTGGTGTTATGTGACCTGGATGCTTCTGTCTGGAGCCTGCCTACTATGTCTCCAGGTTGATGCTGGTCTCCTTGGAGGCCTATGGCCCTGGCTGTAGCAGTCCTCCTGTGAGGCCTTCAAGCTTTGGTACCTTCAGAAGGGTAGACAAACTGCTGATTTTTACCCTGCATGTAGTTGATCTTCTGGAAGGCCTTCATACTTTTGGGTCTCCAGAGGATCATCCAAGCTGTTGTCCTGCACATAGCTGTTCTCTTGGGAGGCCTTCAGACTCTTCAGTCAGTTGCCTGGCATGCAGGAAGACTCCAGAGAAGCCTTCAGATTGTGAGATCTTTAGAGGAGTAGACAAGCTGGTAATCTGCCCCAGTGTAAGGCACACTTTTCAAGGGGGAGCAGAGTTTGGGAAAGGAGGAATGGGTCCCAAGTCTACCGGGTTCCTCAGGATTTCCAACTTCTGTGGCTGTTCTGGAGGGTCCCTTACCTGTTGCCCTAAATGTAGCAAGATTCCTGGGAGGCCTTCAAACTGTTGGGTCTTTAGAGGAGCAAACATGCTGATGATCTGCCTGCACAGAAGGCATATGCCAGAAGGGTGCATTCTCATTCTTAAATAGACTAATTCAATATTAATTAGAGTTCTAGTGACAGCTTATGTTATTATTTTTTAGTTTCTATGTTTTTGAAGTCAATTGGATACTGTACCTTTAAAAAGTGATGCATTTTTATGAATTTTTTCAGAATATTTCACAAACTATTTTAATCACTCTCAAACATATTTTTTATTTAATCCACCAAAGCTTCTGACTGTAAATCATATAATTCTGTGTGGTAAAATAATATATTATGTTTCCTTTTATGTTTACCCACAGATTGAGTATTAAAAATATAGTCAACAAATTTTATCCAGAAAATTAATTTCTAAATCATAACATTTGTAGCAAAATCATATCAATTTGAAATTATTTTACTAAAAATGAACCAGATAAATAAAATCAATAACAACTCTTACTCACATACACCCATATTAATTTTTACATACATAAAAATATGAAGAAAGTAACTTTTAAGTTTCATGACCTTAAAAACGTATCTCTGACATGGAATAAGGATCCTCAAGGGAAGTGAAAAAAAAAGAGAATAGCATCAGGGGAGCAAAAGAGGATAAATGTTTAGAGGAAGTAATAAAGTAAAACATATTTTAAATGAAAAAAAAGAGCATGAAAAAGAGGGTAATCAATATGATTAACTACATAAGATAATGACTTTACCAAAGTCCTGAAAATCAATGTATGCTAAATAGAACATAAGGAGTAGAGAATATTAGAGGATACTCAGAAAAGAGTCCTATGCACCAAATATAATCAACTACCACAAATGAGTAAAAGAGCTGAAGAATGTTAAGGAGTTGAACAAAATTATATCACTTGCTCTCCAAAGAGTATTGCGTGAACAAGTTAAGATACATGAAAAGTGTTCAGCTTCCATTGGAATTAGGGTAATGGAAATAATCTCTAATATATCAATATGGGAAGGTGAACTGATAAATATTATAGTGGTAGTGACATTGTATATTTACTGGCTAACATATATTGTTAGTGAGCATGAAAGTTGGAACAAACATGAAAAGGCAAACAGTGAATAATGCCAGTCATAACTGGAATTGTCAAACTTTGACCTCACCAATGTTCACAGCAGAATATTTGAACCAGATAGTGGAGAAAACACATAAGAGATTAATTATAGAGGAAAAAGACATATTTCTATATGCCAAATTTTTTAGAAATAAGTTTAGTGTTCTGATCTCACATGATAATTTTGAATATATTTGATGGGTTAATTGATCTATTTGATTCCTATGAAAATCCAGGGTTGATCTGTGACTCACAGTCTAACTAAGCAAAGTACAGAGATTTGGAGCAGATAGCTGAGGTCAGTTCAAAAAAACTAGGTTCTGTCTGTAAGGCAAAATTTCTGGAACAGAGGCAGGGAAAACAAGGGCACGCCAGAAGACTTAAAGATTTTTAGTGTCTCCAGTACTGAATAGGTGGCTTATGGTTTTTGATTCTTCATTTGTTTTCCTGTGTTTTTATTCCATTGTTCATTTTGAGATAAAATTTTTGTGTATCACTAGTTTTCCTGGGTTTGCTATGGTGACCGTTCTGTTTTCAACCTCACAGATATCTCTAGCCTCTGTCTCCAGAAATACAGAGTTAAATGATTGTACATCAAACTGATACTCAGTCATGAGGTTTTATTAGAGTTAATTGTATACAAAGGTATTGACTTATTTACTGTGATTAAGGAAAATTTAAAAGTAATTATTTAAGTTGAAGGCATTTTTATGTATTTAGAGTGTTAGTTCACTATGATAGTCATGGTAGAAAGCAGATAGCCATGGCACTGGAACATTCATGGAGAGGTTTATATTTTAATCCACAGGCAGCCAGCAGGGAGAGAGAGAGAGACAGACAGAGAGAAAGAAAAGGAAAGAGAGAGAGACAGAGACAGAGACAGAGACAGAGAGAGACAGAGAACTTGAAACAGGCTTTTGAAATTTCAAAGCCCATTTTTCAGAATACACACCACCTTAAACACACAAAAGGCTCCAGCAACTTTTGAAAGAATATACCTCCTTATTTAAATAGTACATAATTGTGAAAAAAATTCAAATATATTACCCTATAGGAGCTTGCTTATTCAAACTACCACTATAATATATGATCATTAAATTATGTTTACCAGAAAATGAAATGATTTAATTAATAGATATCCATGATATACATGAAAAATATATGGCAACATATTAGAACTTTAATCTTAAGAAATTAAAATTCCTTCTTACTAGAGGTCAACACATCTGTTGACAATATTTCTATGTGATCTCTGTGTGGCAAGAGTTAGAGTATGCTTAGACTCAGTGTGTTTCTGTTACAGGCAATACTGCTTAATAAGCCCATGCATCTTAAAACAATATACCTTCCTTAAGCTGGAAGCCTGTTATATAGAACACATTTTTTCTGCCCTTGGTATTCCAAGGGTCAGATTGTTCTTGTGCCATGTTCTGTGTGTTTGTAATATACAACTGTTTGCAACTGAATGTAACATCACTTCTCTTCATTGTGCAGTACATTGTTGAATCAAAGAGCTAATAAATAGCAACAAGTCTTTATATTTAATTGCACTTGCAGGCTCTACTCAACAAAAAAGTGTCAACAAGGACATGGTAGGTTGGTGGAATTCAAGGGTCTTCAGTAGCAACTAAAGGAATTAAATTGGATGCTGTGATGTCATATTAGGCTTGAGTAAATAGTACTTTTGACAGTGAATCATAATAGGCATTGTCACTGTTCAAAACAAACATGAGAGAAACTCTAATTAATCATCGGTTTGATCACAGAGCTGCAACATGATGGACAATAGAATAGGACATGGAAACCAAAGGACAGTGGAAACACAGATGAGGTATCACTTTCCTGCTGTGTTTTGGCCACAGCAAAATATATTACTTACCCAGTGTGAGAAGTATTTTCAGCTGTGCCTACCCCTTAGAGTTGACTTTGTATAAAGCCATATTGCCAAAGGAATTTATCAGCTGTAGAAGCTCTCTTTTAGAATTTTGGTATTCTATCAATCATAAATAGCGATACATTGACTTATTCCTTTTCAATTTCTATCATTTTGATATCCTTTAGTTGTGTTATTGCTCTGGCTAGAACCTCACATAGTATATTGAATAGATAGGGAGAAAGTGGGTAGCCTTGTCTTGTCCCTGATTTTAGTGAAAATGCTTTAATTTTCTGTCCATTTTGTTTGTTGTTGGATATTGGCTTCCCTGCAATGCTTTGATTATGTTTATATGTGTGCTCCATATGCCTTTTTCTGTAATACTTTTAACATGAAGAGGTATTGAAGCTTATCAAAGGCTTTTTCAGCATCTTATGAGAAAATCACGTGATTTTTTCCCATTTGTATGGTAGGTTATGTAATGGATTTTCATATATCAAACCATCCATGCATCCCTGGGATGAAACCTACTCAATCTTGATGGATGATGTCACTGATGTGTTCCTGGATTTTGTTTGTGAGTATTTTATTGAGTATTTTTTTTGCATCAATGTGTCTGTGCATACTTGCCTATACAAAGCATCTTAATTCTTTTCCTTTCCTTTCTCTTTTGTTTCCAAGTAGTTAACCAGCTTAGTCAGAGAAGCTTTCTGATTTGATACTAGCTGACTGGATACTATAGTTGACCTGTGCTTAAAATAAATCCTTTTACTTAATTCTCAGCTGTCTTTCTCTGAGGTGCTAAATGACAGAGACTGTGCCCATCTCTCCAGCAAGAAAGCACGCGGGCACCAGGATCCTTCTGCAGCAAGCGTTTATTGCGATGAAAGGAGGAAGAGAGAGAGCCCCAAAATGGCACTGCTTATATACACCCTAGGGTGGTGTGGACATATCTGATTGGCTGCTTGCTCATAACCCCATATGGCATCCCGGGCTGGGCAGTGACTTGGCGCGCTTTCACCACTTGTACATGCGCAATTTACTTGTTTACCCGCGGGAGCGCCGGATGCCAGCGCCATCTTGTAATGACGAATGCTGTCACAGCTCGCTGCAGCTCTCTACAAGAGACTGTAGTTTCTAGACTCAGAGGAACTCAGGCTGTTCAGCTACCACTGCAAAGTAACTTAAGATGTTATACAGGTAAACATCTTATTATAGAAAAGGCAACTCTAATTATTTCACATGACCAAGTCTTGCCCCTACCAACACTCTTCACCTAAAGCTTACCTCAAGAGAAAACCAAGGAAGAACTGCCTCACCTAGTCCCCAGTAGCTGAAGAATTGGAACAATGTTTTGGTATAATTTATTTTAATCACAGCTATTCTAGTTGGTAAATGTAAAAATCTCAATATATGTAGGTTTTTATTTCTGTGAAGAGACACCTTGCTTATAAAATCTTGTATTAAAAGAAAACCTTTAATTCAAGTTGACTTACAACTCAGAGGTCTAGCCTAGTGTTATCAGCAGGAATCATGGTGCCATGCAGACAGACAGGGTACTTTAGGAGCTAAGGGTTCTCCTTCAGCAGGCAGTAGGAAAACAATGCCACAATGCTTTACTGAGCCTGGCTTGAATAGGTGAGATCTCAATGACCATCCACAGTGTTATACTTCTCCTATAAAACCATAACTCCTAATATGGCCACTTCCTATGAGACTATGGGGTCATTTTCTTTCAAAGCATGACATTCTAATACATTTTCTTAGTAGATAGGTATGTCAAACCTTCTGGGAAAGCAATGTAAAAACCTACTGCAGTGTAAACCTCCAACACTCTTAAAGAGTGACCATAGCAATGTTTCCTAGTACTTTGGGATCTGAAGTCTGAATTGGCCATGTTCTACTCCCAGGCTCCTAACAGAAGGACTTGGATATCAGCCCAGCCACCAAACCTTTAACTTAGAATTTGTCATGCTTACAAGATGTGCTGTAGTAATGGAGATGTAGAACTTGTGGGAATGGTCAACTAGTGAGTGGTCCAAACTGAGGCTTACATCTTGAGAGGGACCCCATATCTCACACTGCCTGTATGTCTATGAACCAGAGGCAGAACAGCTGAGAGAACACAGATTGAACTAAACATGACTGGCAAAAAATGTGTGAATGACAGATATTGTGTTATACTCATAGATCAGTGGGGCGGTGGGCTGTGAGAAGCAGCTGGGTGCTTGGTTGATCATAAGTCCAGACCTCCCACACCAGGCTGGTTGGAGACTGGTGGACAGTGAAGACACAGGTGGAGTCAACAGCAGAGACAATAATGAACCCTTCCTGCTCTCACCCTGTCCTTAGCTGGGAGATCATCATGGGATACAATTTCTTTGACGAGGGATGTATTTCTTCTTAAATATCTTTAATTTTCTCGGTTTGTTCATCTTTATTGATTCAGTTCCATTTTCAGATCCTGTAAAGTTTTATTTATTTACTTCAACTGTTTAGTTTTTCTTGGCTTTCTTTAAGAGATTTATTTACTTCCACCAAGTTTTTGTGTATTTTCCTGATTGTCTTCATGGGATTTATTTACATTCTCTATAAGGACATCTATCATCTTTACATAATCTGTGTTATAGCCTTTTCTTTTTGCTTCAGGAATGTAGAATATTTAGAGTCATATGTGATAGGAGACCTCTGTTCTAGTGTAGATGTGTTGCCTTAACTGTTATTGTGCTGTTATGTCATCACATATGTGTCTAGGATAAGGATAATTATATGTCTCACAGCTGATTTTTTAATATTTGTATTTGTTAGATGGATGTATTTTTTCTTAGATTATGTTACCTCTCTGGATATATCAATAGTGTAATAGTAGTTTTACTTGCTGACTCAGCTGATGTGTTCACATAGAAGGACTTTTTGTATTAGAAAAATTAGGCAGAAAGAAAAGTGGAGAAGGTCCTTGTGATCTGTTGGAGATGGGTTCCAAGGAAAAGAAGATTAATATATTCTGCTATAGAGTTGTAAATAATACTGAGGGAATTGGCTTCAGGGGCAGTAGAAATGTGTTAGGTCTGTTTTAGCCTGCCTTTTTTGGGGGGTTATATTGAAATTGGTGTTTGATAAAAGCAACAAGTGGGGAAAGCCAGAAATAAGTCAAAACCTGTGGAATCCATAGGAGATAGAAGGACAAGAGCACAGAAGGTTGCAAAGCTGGGAATGGTGTGTTCGGGTGTTGTGTAGGACAACCCCCACAAGAGAAGGTGTGTGGGGAGCTTACTTGGTTTTCTAGAGGAGATGGCTTGCCTATAGTTTACCAGGTCCTGTCTGTTGAATTTTGAGCTTGCATACACCAGTAACTGGGGAAGATGGAATAGAGGGGTATAATCTGTGCTATCCACTAAAGATAGAGGAGAAAGGGAGGCTTCAGCTGTTTTTTTTTCTTGCATCACTTGAGATGACATTGAGGGGTAAGGTCTGGCAGAATAGAGTGAAAAAAATGTCTGCACCTAATTCACCTTACTTTTGAGGTTGGGCCACATATTCCAACCCCAAAATCCCATATGCTGTTAAGGTTTTGTCATTGTCACTCTTTTACAACTAGCTTCATGTATTCAGTAAACTCCCCTCCTACTAGCACTTGTCAATTTTTTCCATCCTTAATCATCTCTTTACATGCTTCATAATATTTTTCGTATTGGTACATTACCTCTTGGTTTTATTCATGGTCATTCTCATGAACTTTGTATTTAGAATGTGCCTGGGAAACCAGTATAGTCATCAACTGTTACACAGTAAAATAATTAACTTTTTTCTTTGACTATTTTTGAAAGAGATAATTTGCAAAAAAGATGGTAAGAAAATTTCCTCATTTTTCTACAAACCATGCATATGCAGAACCAATCATGCAACTTATCCTTAATTGTTGTGAGTTCCTTAACGTGATGAATGTATACCCCAGAAAACGACAACTTGCATCCCCATCTTATAACCATTATGCATTTATTTCTGTAATAACTTAGAATGGATAGTTATAAAGTACTTGTTTATGGATAGAGATTAAAGCATCACTTACTTCATGATCTTCCATAGTCATATGTCTTATCCTTCATCACCCATCACTGTTGAGATAGGTTTCTTGGTGTAAGAATGAGTGTGTCTCTTAATGATGAACATAAAACCAAGCATTAAGATGGGGTTTGACAATAAGTAGATTAAGCTCAATGGCAGCATTGAGTTCATCCTCATGTGATATGAATTCCTACCACCATGAAATTTCATGTGGGTTCATAGTAGCAGATATGAAATACTCCTTTGATGAATATCTCTTCCCTGTACTTACACTATACGGTATATTCACAGCTATTTTCAGTATCACAAAATAGAGGAACATTAGTCATGGATCTATATTATTGCACAATTTTATTTCAGTGATTAAATTTTTATGTTATATATAAGACAAATTAGGGGTTAAAACACACATGAGAAAAATTTAAAAGTCACTGAAGCAAAATGTAGAATATGTAGAGTATGCAAAACTTGATTCTAAAATAAAGTGTCACTCTAAATAAATTAGAGATTGAAACAGACATCATGCTCCTTAATTGAGTCAAGGATAGAATCCTGCTCTTGAAGCATGCATTGTACAATAAAAAAGCAACAGCAAAATGTTCATGAAGAGGGCAAAGGGACAACTTGTAAATGTGTAAGTCACTTGAGGAAAAAAAAAGTAGAGTTCCATGGTCATTAAAGAAAACACTGCAGGGTATCAAAGGAGAAATTTGATTCTTATGAGAAAAAAAACACAATAAATGTCAACTTAAAATATAAAACAGAGACAACAATCCCTTGATGAGATGATGGTTTTCAGAAATATACAAAGGGTTGATGGAATAGAACTGTGAAATTATAATCTGAGGAGCCTGTTTTTAATTCAAGGTAAAACTCACAAATTATTAGGAGAAGAGTATTCAAAACTATTTTTAATTACTTAGTAATAGTTTGTCCCTATGTTTTAACAAACACCATAGCTAAATGTGACAACATAATACTAGTGAAGGATTCAAGCTTTAAGAATGTATGGGCATTTATTAGTTTGAAATAATTCAGACTGTTAACCAAATTGGACTACCCAAGGTGTTTATGAAAATGAGTACATGTGGGTCCCAAATCAGAGAATACCATTTAAGAAATGAATTTCAAACTATTATGTCAGTATTGTACAAAATATATATTCACTATTAGACATATTACATAAGATGATATCAGAATCAAATTGCATTTATGCAGTATTATTCTGAAATGTCATGACTCATAAAATAGATGTAACAATTCTCAAATTGAGGCAAATTATACAAAGACATAGAAAAGCTGTTGAACTTTTGGAATGTACGTTACCATATGCTAAAAGCACTGCATAGATTTGAAATGATTCACAGAGTCTTTAAAAAAGGTTTTTCTGAAATAATAAAGTAAGGTGACTCAGGAAGCCCTTCAATGAGCTGAGGATAATTAATATATTAGGTGGAAAAAAACATCTGAGGATTGATTGAGTTACTTTCATTTCTCAACAGATATGAAACAGTCTGTGAAGTGTCCAGAAAGTCACTATGCCAACTCAGAGAAGAATCACTGCCTCTAGAAATCTGTGATCATTTGGCCTATGAAGAGCCCTTGGGGATGGCACTCACCATCATAGCACTGGGCTTCTCTGTACTCACAGCTGTGGTCCTTGTAGTCTTTGTGAAGCACAGAGACACACCCATTGTCAAGGCCAATAACAGGTCTCTCAGCTACACCCTGCTATGGGCCCTCTTCAACTGCTTCCTCAGTTCCTTACTCTTCATTGGCCAGCCCAACACAGCCACCTGTATCTTGCAGCAGACAGCATTTGGAATTTTGTTCACTGTGGCTCTCTCCACAGTGTTGGCCAAAGCTCTTACAGTGGTTATTGCATTCAAGGCCACTGTTCCAGCTAGAATGGTGAGGTGGTTAATGGTATCAAGAGCCCCCAATTTCATCATTCCCATCTGCACACTGATCCAACTTCTTATCTGTGGAATCTGGCTGCTTACCTCTCCTCCCTTCATTGATCAAGATACTCATGCTGAACATGGTCACATCATCATTGTGTGCAACATGGGTTCAACAGTTGCCTTCCACACTGTCCTGGGCTACCTCTGCTCCTTAGCACTTGGGAGCTACATCATGGCCTTCTTGTCCAGGAATCTGCCTGACACATTCAATGAAGCCAAGTTCCTGTCATTCAGCATGCAGGTATTCTTCTGTGTTTGGATCACTTTCCTCCCTGTCTACCATAGCACAAAGGGGAAGGTCATGGTGGCTATGGAAGTGTTCTCCATCTTGGCTTCCAGTATAGCACTGCTGGGATTGATTTTAGCCCCCAAGTGCTACATTATTTTGTTAAGGCCAGAAAAAACTTTAGTCTTGGGATCAGGCACAAAAAAAATTCAAGAAGGAATATCCATTTAAATTTATTTAAAAGCTGGGCGGTGGTGGCGCAAGCCTTTAATCCCAGCACTTGGGAGGCAAAGGCAGGCAGATTTCTGATTTCGAGCCCAGCCTGGTCTATAAAATGATTGCCAGGACAGCCAGGGCTACACACTGAAACCCTGTTTTGAAAAAACCAAAATAAATAAATAAATAAATAAATTTAGTTTAAAAATTATAATTTATCTATGATAGTAAATAAAATACTATGGTTTAACCAGTGCCACAGCAAGCTAAGTGTCTTATTCTGCTGTAGTATGTCTGATTGTGTATGTTAAAAACTTCTTCACCTAATTGTATTAAACTCTCTTTATACTGAAATTATCAGTTTTATTTTCTGTTTTGGATTCCTTATATGATTTTGTAACATAGTTTCACTATGTGCCCTTGTTGGCCTACTGTCCCATAATTATTTCAGTGTAGCATAAACTGACTGATTTATTTGTTTTCTGATTCCAAATATTCTATTATATTCTACTTTTTAAACTGAACATTGTTAGAGCAAAGTGTCTCTCAAAATTCAGACTAAGTTCAGTAAGATTCTTACTTCCATTGATCAGAAAAAACAGTACTATTGTTTCAAAGAACAGTAGAAGTTTCATCTATTTTAATGTTTGATACATGAGGAAAAACAAAGCCTCTTATTCTTGAGAACTAAAATAGATGCCTGGGTTGTAGCTAGTGTTTGTTTATAAACTGAGAGCTCAGGAACAGGATGTAACTGATTGGATGTTTCATTGACTTTAATGTGCACACTACACTGGAGAGATGCATGCAGCTCAGCTCACATAACAAGAGCATTATGCAAGGAGGTCTTATAAAATTATACAGCAGAGGTAATATGGATGTTATATTCATCACTGAAAAAAGTAAAACTCCTTTTTCAATTGTTTATTTGTTTATATGGCACTTATTGTCCCCCTTCCCAGATTCCTCTCCACAAATTCTTCCACCTGCTTCTGTAAGGGTACTCCTCTACCCTCCCACCCACTCAGGTCTCATCTCTCTGGATGGGCCATAGAGCTTTATAAGGACCAAGGGACTTCTTTTCTGTTGATGCCAGATAAGGCTATCCTCTGCTACATATGTACCTGGAGTCATGGATTCCTTCCTGTGAACTCTTTGGTTGGTGGTTTAGTCCCAGGGAGCTCTTAGAGATCTGGCTGGTTGATATTGTTGTTCTACCTATGGGGTTGCAAAACCCTTCAGCTCCTTTTGTTCTTTTCCTAAATTCCCCATTGGGATCCCTGTGCTCTGCCTGATGGTTTTTGGTTGTGAGCACCCACATCTGTATTGGTCAGGGTCTGGTAGAGTCTCTCAGGGGACAGCCGAGCCATGGTCCTGTCAGTAAGTGAGTCTTTGCACCAGCAACAGTGTCTGGGTTTGGTGTCTGCAGATGGGTTGCCCCTAGTTGGAGCAGTCTCTGGATGGTCTTTCCTTCAGACTCTGCTCCACTTTTTCCCCTGCATTTCCTTTACACAGAAGCAATTCTAGGGTAATATCTTGAGTTGCATGGGTGTCAAAATCCATCAAAGGAGGGCCATGCCTAACCACTGGATATGGGTTCTACTGGTTGTATCTCCCCTTTGATGGGAATTTTGGTCAATGTTATCCCACTTGGGTTCTGGCAATCTCTTCCTTTCCTGACATCTGGGACTTTCTTGTGGTTACCCACCGTTCACTATCCCCAACTGCTCCACACCTCCATTTAAATTTCTGACCCTCTGTACTTCTTCCCCATCTCTTCTCACACCAGATCCTGACCACTTATTCCCTCTCAATTCTATCTCCCTCTTATGTGCCTCCTGCCCTCTGACTCCCATAATATTTTGTCCTCTCTCCTAAGTGGGACTGATTGATCCACACTTTGATCTTTCTTCCTGAGCTTTATATAGTGTGTGAGTTGTTTCATTGGTATTCCAAGAGTGTTGGTTAATATCCACTTCAATTAGTGTATGCCATGTGTGTTCTATTGAGACTAGGTTATCACACTCAGGATGACATTTCCTAGTTACATCCATTTGTCTGCAAGAACCACACTTTCATTATTCATTTTTCCATTGTGGACATCTGAGACTATAATGTCTCTAGTGCTGAGTTGGTACCTTTCAATTTTTGATTTTTTTCCTGAGTGTTTTGACTTCATTGTTTGTTTTGAGATAGAATGTTTCTCAATTGCTAGTTTTCTGAAATTTGCTATGCTAACCAATCTGATTTCAACTTCACAGATATCTTTTGTCCTATTTACTGTTCTATTGCTCTGATTAAGGATATTATAAAATAAATTATTTAATTTGAAGGCATCTTAACATATTTAGATTGCTATTTCACCATGATAATTATGGTAGAAATCACACAGCCATGGCATAGGAACATACATTGAGTGATTCATATGGTAATCCATATGAAAGAGAGAGAGAGAGAGAGAGAGAGAGAGAGAGAGAGAGAGAGAGAGA